>OW569405.1:47016404-47185310 GCA_937654795.1 Cistogaster globosa
AGTTTCCTAGTAAGAGCCAGTCTTACGCCACTTTTATGCCATTTTTACCAAGATCAGTTATATGATAACTTTTCAACATGGACGCTGATATCTCTGGAACCACTGCACCGATTTTCTTAAAAACTAGTGCATTTTGTTCGTCTAATATTCCTCTTTCAAAATGTGTCGTACTTGTTTAGAAATAATTTTTAGTTTCCGAGTAAAAGCCAGTCTTATGCCATTATGGAACCACTGCATCGATTTTCTTAAAAACTAGTTCATTTTTTTGTCTTATATTCCTCTTTCAAAATGTGTCATACTTGCTTAAAACTAATTTTGAGGTTCCGAGTAAAAGCCAGTCTTATGCCATTTTGACCAAAATCAGTTATATGATAACTTTTCACATGGACGCTGATATCTCTGGAACCACTGCATCGATTTTCTTAAAAATTCGTGCATTTTGTTCGTCTAATATTCCTCTTTTAAAATGTGTCATACTTGTTTAGAAATAATTTTTAGTTTCCGAGTAAAAGCCAGTCTTATGCCAATTTTATGCCATTTTTACCAAAATCACTTATATGATAACTTTTCAACATGGACGCTGATATCTCTGGAACCACTGCATCGATTTTCTTAAAAACTAGTGCATTTTGTTCGTCTAATATTCGTCTTTCCAAATGTGTCTTACTTGTTTAAAACTAATTCTTAGTTTCCGAGTAAAAGCCAGTCTTATGCCACTTTTACGCCATTTTTACCAAAATTAGTTATATGATAACTTTTCAACATGGACGCTGTTATCTCTGGAACCACTTCATCGATTGTCTTAAAAACTAGTGCATTTTGTTCGTCTAATATTCGTCTTTAAAAATGTGTCATACTTGTTTAGAAATAATTTTTAGTTTCCTAGCAAATGCCATTCTTATGCCATTTGCATGCCATTTTTAGCAAAATCAGTTATATGATAACTTTTCAACATGGACGCTGATATCTCTGGAGCCACTAATCGATTTTCTTAAAAACTATTGCATTTTGTTCGTCTAATATTCCTCTTTCAAAATGTGTCATACTTGTTTAGAAATAATTTTTAGTTTCCTAGTAAAAGCCAGTCTTATGCCATTTTTATCAAAATCAGTTATATGATAACTTTTCAACATGGACGCTGATATCCCTGGAACCACTGCATCGATTTTCTTAAAATTTAGTGCATTTTGTTCGTCAAATATTCCTCTTTCAAAATGTATCATACTTATTTAGATATAATTTTTAGTTTCCGAGTAAAAGCCAGTCTTATGCCATTTTGACCAAAATCAGTTATATGATAACTCTTCAACAAGGACGCTGATATTTCTGGAACCACTGCATCGATTTTCTTAAAAACTAGTTCATTTTGTTCGTCTAATATTCCTCTTTTAAAATGTGTCATACTTGTTTAGAAATAATTTTTAGTTTCCGAGTAAAAGCCAGTCTTATGCCACTTTTACGCCATTTTTACCAAAATCAGTTATATGATAACTTTTCAACATGGACGATTATATCTCTGGAACTACTGCATCGATTTTCTTAAAAACTAATTCATTTTTTTTGTCTAATATTCCTCTTTCAAAATGTGTCATACTTGTTTAAAACTAATTTTTAGTTTCCGAGTAAAAGCCAGTCTTATGCCATTTTGACCAAAATCAGTTATATGATAACTTTTCACATGGACGCTGATATCTCTGGAACCACTGCATCGATTTTCTTAAAAACTCGATCATTTTGTTCGTCTAATATTCCTTTTTTAAAATGTGTCATACTTGTTTAGAAATAATTTTTAGTTTCCTAGCAAAAGCCAATCTTATGCCATTTTCATGCCATTTTTAGCAAAATCAGTTATATGATAACTTTTCAACATGGACGCTGATATCTCTGGAGCCACTAATCGATTTTCTTAAAAACTATTGCATTTTGTTCGTCTAATATTCCTCTTTCAAAATGTGTCATACTTGTTTAGAAATAATTTTTAGTTGCCTAGTAAAAGCCAGTCTTATGCCATTTTTATGCCATTTTTATCAAAATCAGTTATATGATAACTTTTCAACATGGACGCTGATATCTCTGGAACCACTGCATCGATTGTCTTAAAAACTAGTGCATTTTGTTCGTCAAATGTTCCTCTTCCAAAATGTGTCATACTTGTTTAGATATAATTTTTAGTTTCCGAGTAAAAGCCAGTCTTATGCCATTTTGACCAAAATCAGTTATATGATAACTTTCCTACATGGACGCTGATATCTCTGGAGCCACCGCATCGATTTTCTTAAAAACCAGTGCATTTTGTTCGTCTAATATTCCTCTTTCAAAATGTGTCATACTTGTTTAGAAATAATTTTTAGTTTTCGAGTAAAAGCCAGTCTTATGCCACTTTTATGCCATTTTTACCAAAATCAGTTATATGATAAGATTTCAACATGGACGCTGATATCTCTGGAACCACTGCATCCATTTTCTTAAAAAGTAGTGCATTTTGTTCGTCTAATATTCCTCTTTCAAAATGTGTCTTACTTGTTTAAAAGTAATCCTTAGTTGCAGAGTAAAAACCAGTCTTACGCCATTTTTATGTCCTTTTTACCAAAATCAGTTATATGATAACTTTTCAACATGGACGCTGATATCTCTGGAACCACTGCATCGATTTTCATAAAAACTAGTGCATTTTTTCGTCTAATATTCCTCTTTCAAAATGTATCTTACTTGTTTAAAAGTAATTCTTAGTTTCCGAGTAAAAGCCAGTCTTATGCCATTTTGACCAAAATTAGTTATATGGTAACTTTTCAACATGGACGCTGATATCTCTGGAGCCACTAATCGATTTTCTTAAAAACTATTGCATTTTGTTCGTCTAATATTCCTTTTTCAAAATGTGTCATACTTGTTTAGAAATAATTTTTAGTTTCCTAGTAAAAGCCAGTCTTATGCCATTTTTATCAAAATCAGTTATATGATAACTTTTCAACATGGACGCTAATATCCCTGAAACCACTGCATCGATTTTCTTAAAAACTAGTGCATTTTGTTCGTCAAATATTCCTCTTTCAAAATGTGTCATACTTGTTTAGATATAATTTTTAGTTTCCGAGTAAAAGCCAGTCTTATGCCATTTTGACCAAAATCAGTTATATGATAACTTTTCAACAAGGACGCTGATATCTCTGAAACCACCGCATCGATTTTCTTAAAAACTAGCGCATTTTGTTCGTCAAATATTCCTCTTTCAAAATGTGTCATACTTGTTTAAAAATAATTTTTAGTTTTCGAGTAAAAGCCAGTCTTATGCCACTTTTATGCCATTTTTACCAAAATCAGTTATATGATAACTTTTCAACATGGACGCTGATATCTCTGGAGCCACTAATCGATTTTCTTAAAAACTAATGCATTATGCATTATGTCTATCTAGTGCATTTTGTTCGTCAAATATTCCTCTCTCAAAATGTGTCATACTTGTTTAAAAATAATTTTTAGTTTTCGAGTAAAAGCCAGTTTATGCCACTTTTATGCCATTTTTACCAAAATCAGTTATTTGATAACTTTTCAACATGGACGATTATATCTCTGGAACTACTGCATCGATTTTCTTAAAAACTAGTGCATTTTGTTCGTCTAATAATCCTCTTTCAAAATGTGTCATACTTGTTAAAAAATAATTTATAGTTTCCTAGTAAGAGCCAGTCTTACGCCACTTTTATGCCATTTTTACCAAGATCAGTTATATGATAACTTTTCAACATGGACGCTGATATCTCTGGAACCACTGCATCGATTTTCTTAAAAACTAGTGCATTTTGTTCGTCTAATATTCCTCTTTCAAAATGTGTCGTACTTGTTTAGAAATAATTTTTAGTTTCCGAGTAAAAGCCAGTCTTATGCCATTATGGAACCACTGCATCGATTTTCTTAAAAACTAGTTCATTTTTTTGTCTTATATTCCTCTTTCAAAATGTGTCATACTTGCTTAAAACTAATTTTGAGGTTCCGAGTAAAAGCCAGTCTTATGCCATTTTGACCAAAATCAGTTATATGATAACTTTTCACATGGACGCTGATATCTCTGGAACCACTGCATCGATTTTCTTAAAAATTCGTGCATTTTGTTCGTCTAATATTCCTCTTTTAAAATGTGTCATACTTGTTTAGAAATAATTTTTAGTTTCCTAGCAAAAGCCAATCTTATGCCATTTTCATGCCATTTTTACCAAAATCAGTTATATGATAACTTTTCAACATGGACGCTGATATCTCTGGAGCCACTAATCGATTTTCTTAAAAACTATTGCATTTTGTTCGTCTAATATTCCTCTTTCAAAATGTGTCATACTTGTTTAGAAATAATTTTTAGTTGCCTAGTAAAAGCCAGTCTTATGCCATTTTTATGCCATTTTTATCAAAATCAGTTATATGATAACTTTTCAACATGGACGCTGATATCTCTGGAACCACTGCATCGATTGTCTTAAAAACTAGTGCATTTTGTTCGTCAAATATTCCTCTTCCAAAATGTGTCATACTTGTTTAGATATAATTTTTAGTTTCCGAGTAAAAGCCAGTCTTATGCCATTTTGACCAAAATCAGTTATATGATAACTTTCCTACATGGACGCTGATATCTCTGGAGCCACCGCATCGATTTTCTTAAAAACCAGTGCATTTTGTTCGTCTAATATTCCTCTTTCAAAATGTGTCATACTTGTTTAGAAATAATTTTTAGTTGCCTAGTAAAAGCCAGTCTTATGCCATTTTTATGCCATTTTTATCAAAATCAGTTATATGATAACTTTTCAACATGGACGCTGATATCTCTGGAACCACTGCATCGATTGTCTTAAAAACTAGTGCATTTTGTTCGTCAAATATTCCTCTCTCAAAATGTGTCATACTTGTTTAAAAATAATTTTTAGTTTTCGAGTAAAAGCCAGTCTTATGCCACTTTTATGCCATTTTTACCAAAATCAGTTATATGATAAGATTTCAACATGGACGCTGATATCTCTGGAACCACTGCATCCATTTTCTTAAAAAGTAGTGCATTTTGTTCGTCTTATATTCCTCTTTCAAAATGTGTCTTACTTGTTTAAAAGTAATCCTTAGTTGCAGAGTAAAAGCCAGTCTTACGCCATTTTTATGTCCTTTTTACCAAAATCAGTTATATGATAACTTTTCAACATGGACGCTGATATCTCTGGAACCACTGCATCGATTTTCATAAAAACTAGTGCATTTTTTCGTCTAATATTCCTCTTTCAAAATGTATCTTACTTGTTTAAAAGTAATTCTTAGTTTCCGAGTAAAAGCCAGTCTTATGCAATTTTGACCAAAATTAGTTATATGGTAACTTTTCAACATGGACGCTGATATCTCTGGAGCCACTAATCGATTTTCTTAAAAACTATTGCATTTTGTTCGTCTAATATTCCTCTTTCAAAATGTGTCATACTTGTTTAGAAATAATTTTTAGTTTCCTAGTAAAAGCCAGTCTTATGCCATTTTTATCAAAATCAGTTATATGATAACTTTTCAACATGGACGCTGATATCCCTGGAACCACTGCATCGATTTTCTTAAAATCTAGTGCATTTTGTTCGTCAAATATTCCTCTTTCAAAATGTATCATACTTGTTAAGATATAATTTTTAGTTTCCGAGTAAAAGCCAGTCTTATGCCATTTTGACCAAAATCAGTTATATGATAACTTTTCAACAAGGACGCTGATATTTCTGGAACCACTGCATCGATTTTCTTAAAAACAAGTTCATTTTGTTCGTCTAATATTCCTCTTTTAAAATGTGTCATACTTGTTTAGAAATAATTTTTAGTTTCCGAGTAAAAGCCAGTCTTATGCCACTTTTACGCCATTTTTACCAAAATCAGTTATATGATAACTTTTCAACATGGACGATTATATCTCTGGAACTACTGCATCGATTTTCTTAAAAACTAATTCATTTTTTTGTCTAATATTCCTCTTTCAAAATGTGTCATACTTGTTTAAAACTAATTTTTAGTTTCCGAGTAAAAGCCAGTCTTATGCCATTTTGACCAAAATCAGTTATATGATAACTTTTCACATGGACGCTGATATCTCTGGAAACACTGCATCGATTTTCTTAAAAACTCGATCATTTTGTTCGTCTAATATTCCTTTTTTTAAATGTGTCATACTTGTTTAGAAATAATTTTTAGTTTCCTAGCAAAAGCCAGTCTTATGCCATTTTCATGCCATTTTTAGCAAAATCAGTTATATGATAACTTTTCAACATGGACGCTGATATCTCTGGAGCCACTAATCGATTTTCTTAAAAACTATTGCATTTTGTTCGTCTAATATTCCTCTTTCAAAATGTGTCATACTTGTTTAGAAATAATTTTTAGTTGCCTAGTAAAAGCCAGTCTTATGCCATTTTTATGCCATTTTTATCAAAATCAGTTATATGATAACTTTTCAACATGGACGCTGATATCTCTGGAACCACTGCATCGATTGTCTTAAAAACTAGTGCATTTTGTTCGTCAAATATTCCTCTTTCAAAATGTGTCATACTTGTTTAGATATAATTTTTAGTTTCCGAGTAAAAGCCAGTCTTATGCCATTTTGACCAAAATCAGTTATATGATAACTTTCCTACATGGACGCTGATATCTCTGGAGCCACCGCATCGATTTTCTTAAAAACCAGTGCATTTTGTTCGTCTAATATTCCTCTTTCAAAATGTGTCATACTTGTTTAGAAATAATTTTTAGTTTTCGAGTAAAAGCCAGTCTTATGCCACTTTTATGCCATTTTTACCAAAATCAGTTATATGATAAGTTTTCAACATGGACGCTGATATCTCTGGAACCACTGCATCCATTTTCTTAAAAAGTAGTGCATTTTGTTCGTCTAATATTCCTCTTTTAAAATGTGTCATACTTGTTTAGAAATAATTTTTAGTTTCCGAGTAAAAGCCAGTCTTATGCCAATTTTATGCCATCTTTACCAAAATCAGTTATATGATAACTTTTCAACATGGACGCTGATATCTCTGGAGCCACTGCATCGATTTTCTTAAAAACTAGTGAATTTTGTTCGTCTAATATTCCTCTTTCAAAATGTGTCTTACTTGTTTAAAAGTAATTCTTAGTTGCAGAGTAAAAGCCAGTCTTACGCCATTTTTATGTCCTTTTTACCAAAATTAGTTATATGATAACTTTTCAACATGGACGCTGATATCTCTAGAACCACTGCATCGATTTTCTTAAAAACTAGTGCATTTTGTTCGTCTAATATTCCTCTTTCAAAATGTGTCTTACTTGTTTAAAAGTAATTCTTAGTTTCCGAGTAAAAGCCAGTCTTATGCCATTTTTATGCCATTTTGACCAAAATTAGTTATATGATAACTTTTCAACATGGACGCTGATATCTCTGGAGCCACTGCATCGATTTTCTTAAAAACTAGTGCATTTTGTTCGTCTAATATTCCTCTTTCAAAATGTGTCATACTTGTTTAGAAATAGTTTTTAGTTTCCTAGTAAAAGCCAGTCTTATGCCATTTTTATGCCCTTTTTACCAAAATCAGTTATATGATAACTTTTCAACAAGGACGCTGATATCTCCAGAACCACTGCATCGATTTTCTTAAGAACTAGTTCATTTTTTTCGTCTAATATTCCTCTTTCAAAATGTGTCATACTTGTTTAAAACTAATTTTTAGTTTCGGAGTAAAAGCCAGTCTTAGGCCATTTTGACCAAAATCAGTTATATGATAACTTTTCACATGGACGCTGATATCTCTGGAACCACTGCATCGATTTTCTTAAAAACTCGTGCATTTTGTTCTTCTAATATTCCTCTTTTAAAATGTGTCATACTTGTTTAGAAATAATTTTTAGTTTCCGAGTAAAAGCCAGTCTTATGCCACTTTTACGCCATTTTTACCAAAATCAGTTATATGATAACTTTTCAACATGGACGGTTATATCTTTGAACTACTGCATCGATTTTCTTAAAAACTAGTGCATTTTGTTCGTCTAATATTCTTCTTTTAAAATGTGTCATACTTGTTTAGAAATAATTTTTAGTTTCCTAGCAAAAGCCAGTCTTATGCCATTTTCATGCCATTTTTAGCAAAATCAGTTATATGATAACTTTTCAACATGGACGCTGATATCTCTGGAGCCACTAATCGATTTTCTTAAAAACTATTGCATTTTGTTCGTCTAATATTCCTCTTTCAAAATGTGCCATACTTGTTTAGAAATAATTTTTAGTTTCCTAGTAAAAGCCAGTCTTATGCCATTTTTATGCCATTTTTATCAAAATCAGTTATATGATAACTTTTCAACATGGGCGCTGATATCTCTGGAACCACTGCATCGATTGTCTTAAAAACTAGTGCATTTTGTTCGTCTAATATTCCTCTTTCAAAATGTGTCTTACTTGTTTAAAAGTAATTCTTATTTGCAGAGTAAAAGCCAGTCTTACGCCATTTTTATGTCCTTTTTACCAAAATCAGTTATATGATAACTTTTCAACATGGACGCTGATATCTCTGGAACCACTGCATCAATTTTCTTAAAAACTAGTGCATTTTGTTCGTCTAATATTCCTCTTTCAAAATGTGTCATACTTGTTTAGAAATAATTTTTAGTTTCCGAGTAAAAGCCAGTCTTATGCCACTTTTACGCCATTTTTACCAAAATCAGTTATATGATAACTTTTCAACATGGACGGTTATATCTTTGAACTACTGCATCGATTTTCCTAAAAACTAGTGCATTTTGTTCGTCTAATATTCTTCTTTCAAAATGTGTCTTACTTCTTTAAAAATACTTCTTAGTTTCCGAGTAAAAGCCAGTGTTATGCCACTTTTACGCCATTTTTACCAAAATTAGTTATATGATAACTTTTCAACATGGACGCTGATATCTCTGGAACCACTTCATCGATTGTCTTAAAAACTAGTGCATTTTGTTCGTCTAATATTCCTCTTTCAAAATGTGTCATACTCGTTTAGAAATAATTTTTAGTTTCCTAGTAAAAGCCAGTCTTATGCCATTTTTACCAAAATCAGTTATATGATAACTCTTCAACATAGACGCTGATATCTCTGGGAACACTGCATCGATTTTCTTAAAAACTAGTGAATTCTGTTCGTATAATATTCCTCTTTCAAAATGTGTCATACCTTGATTAGAAAAAATTTTTAGTTGCCTAGTAAAAGCCAGTATTATGCCATTTTGAACAAAATCAGTTATATGATAACTTTTCAACAAGGACGCTGATATCTCTGGAACTACTGCATCGATTTTCTTAAAAACTAGTGCATTTTGTTCGTCTAATATTTCCTCTTTCAAAATGTGTCATACTTGCTTAGAAATAGTTTTTAGTTTTCTAGTAAAAGCCAGTCTTATGCCATTTTTATGCCCTTTTTACCAAAATCAGTTATATGATAACTTTTCAACAAGGACGCTAATATCTCTGGAACCACTGCATCGATTTTCTTAAGAACTAGTTCTTTTTTTTTCGTCTAATATTTCTCTTTCAAAATGTGTCATACTTGTTTATAACTAATTTTTAATTTCCGAGTAAAACCCAGTCTTATGCCATTTTGACCAAAATCAGTTATATGATAACTTTTCACATGGACGCTGATATCTCTGGAACCACTGCATCGATTTTCTTAAAAACTCGTGCATTTTTTTCGTCTAATATTCCTCTTTTAAAATGTGTCATACTTGTTTAGAAATAATTTTTAGTTTCCGAGTAAAAGCCAGTCTTATGCCAATTTTACGCCATTTTTACCAAAATCAGTATATGATAACTTTTCAACATGGACGCTGATATCTCTGGAACCACTTCATCGATTTTCTTAAAAACTAGTGCATTTGGTTCGTCTAATATTTCTCTTTCAAAATGTGTCATACTTGTTTAGAAATAATTTTTAGTTTCCGAGTAAAAGCTACTTTTATGCCAGTCTTATGCCATTTTTACCAAAATCAGTTATATGATAACTTTTCAACATGGACGCTGATATCTCTGGAACCACTGCATCGCTTTTCTTAAAAACCAGTGCATTTTGTTCGTCTAATATTTCTCTTTCAAAATGTGTCATACTTGTTTAGAAATAATTTTTAGTTTCCGAGTAAAAGCCACTTTTATGCTAGTCTTATGCCATTTTTACCAAAATCAGTTATATAATAACTTTTCAACATGGACGCTGATATCTCTGGAAACACTACATCGATTTTCTTAAAAACTAGTGCATTTTGTTCGTCTAATATTTCTCTTTCAAAATGTGTCATACTTGTTTAGAAATAATTTTTAATTTCCGAGTAAAAGCCAGTCTTATACCAGTCTTATGCCATTTTTACCAAAACTAGTTATATGATAACTTTTCAACATGAACGCTGATATCTCTGGAACCACTGCATCAATTTTCATAAAAACTAGAGCATTTTGTTCGTCTAATATTCCTCTTTCAAAATGTGTCATACTTGTTTAGAAATAATTTTTAGTTTCCGAGTAACAGCCACTCTTATGCCAGTCTTATGCCATTTTTACCAAAATCAGTTATATGATAACTTTTCAACATGGACGTTGATATCTCTGGAACCATTGCATCGATTTTCTTAAAAACTAGTGCATTTTGTTCGTCTAATATTCTGCTTTCAAAATGTGTCATACTTGTTTAGAAATAATTTTTAGTTTCCGAGTAAAAGCCAGTTTTATGACACTTTTATGCCATTTTTACCAAAATCAGTTATATGATAACTTTGCAACATGGACGCTGGTATCTCTGGAACCACTTCATCGATTTTCTTAAAAACTAGTGCATTTTGCTCGTCTAATATTCCTCGTTCAAAATGTGTCTTACTTGTTGAAAAATAATTCTTAGTTTCCGAGTAAAAGCCAGTCTTATGCCACTTTTACGCCATTTTTATCAATATCAGTTATATGATAACTTTTCAACATGGACGATTATATCTCTGGAACTACTGCATCGATTTTCTAAAAACTAGTGCATTTTGTTCGTCTAATATTCCTCTTTCAAAATGTGTCATACTTGTTCAGAAATAGTTTTTAGTTTTCTAGTAAAAGCCAGTCTTATGCCATTTTTATGCCCTTTTTACCAAAATCAGTTATATGATAACTTTTCAACAAGGACGCTAATATCTCTGGGACCACTGCATCGATTTTCTTAAGAACTAGTTCTTTTTTTTTCGTCTAATATTTCTCTTTCAAAATGTGTCATACTTGTTTAAAACTAATTTTTAATTTCCGAGTAAAAGCCAGTCTTATGCCATTTTGACCAAAATCAGTTATATGATAACTTTTCACATGGACGCTGATATCTCTGGAACCACTGCATCGATTTTCTTAAAAACTCGTGCATTTTTTTCGTCTAATATTCCTCTTTTAAAATGTGTCATACTTGTTTAGAAATAATTTTTAGTTTCCGAGTAAAAGCCAGTCTTATGCCAATTTTACGCCATTTTTACCAAAATCAGTATATGATAACTTTTCAACATGGACGCTGATATCTCTGGAACCACTGCATCGATTTTCTTAAAAACTAGTGCATTTGGTTCGTCTAATATTTCTCTTTCAAAATGTGTCATACTTGTTTAGAAATAATTTTTAGTTTCCGAGTAAAAGCTACTTTTATGCCAGTCTTATGCCATTTTTACCAAAATCAGTTATGTGATAACTTTTCAACATGGACGCTGATATATCTGGAACCACTGCATCGCGTTTTTTAAAAAACTAGTGCATTTTGTTCGTCTAATATTTCTCTTTCAAAATGTGTCATACTTGTTTAGAAATAATTTTTAGTTTCCGAGTAAAAGCCACTTTTATGCCAGTCTTATGCCATTTTTACCAAAATCAGTTATCTAATAACTTTTCAACATGGACGCTGATATCTCTGGAAACACTACATCGATTTTCTTAAAAACTAGTGCATTCTGTTCGTATAATATTTCTCTTTCAAAATGTGTCATACTTGTTTAGAAATAATTTTTAGTTGCCTAGTAAAAGCCAGTCTTATGCCATTTTTATGCCATTTTTATCAAAATCAGTTATATGATAACTTTTCAACATGGACGCTGATATCTCTGGAACCACTGCATCGATTGTCTTAAAAACTAGTGCATTTTGTTCGTCAAATATTCCTCTTTCAAAATGTGTCATACTTGTTTAGATATAATTTTTAGTTTCCGAGTAAAAGCCAGTCTTATGCCATTTTGACCAAAATCAGTTATATGATAACTTTCCTACATGGACGCTGATATCTCTGGAGCCACCGCATCGATTTTCTTAAAAACCAGTGCATTTTGTTCGTCTAATATTCCTCTTTCAAAATGTGTCATACTTGTTTAGAAATAATTTTTAGTTTTCGAGTAAAAGCCAGTCTTATGCCACTTTTATGCCATTTTTACCAAAATCAGTTATATGATAAGTTTTCAACATGGACGCTGATATCTCTGGAACCACTGCATCCATTTTCTTAAAAAGTAGTGCATTTTGTTCGTCTAATATTCCTCTTTTAAAACGTGTCATACTTGTTTAGAAATAATTTTTAGTTTCCGAGTAAAAGCCAGTCTTATGCCAATTTTATGCCATCTTTACCAAAATCAGTTATATGATAACTTTTCAACATGGACGCTGATATCTCTGGAGCCACTGCATCGATTTTCTTAAAAACTAGTGAATTTTGTTTGTCTAATATTCCTCTTTCAAAATGTGTCTTACTTGTTTAAAAGTAATTCTTAGTTGCAGAGTAAAAGCCAGTCTTACGCCATTTTTATGTCCTTTTTACCAAAATTAGTTATATGATAACTTTTCAACATGGACGCTGATATGTCTGGAACCACTGCATCGATTTTCTTAAAAACTAGTGCATTTTGTTCGTCTAATATTCCTCTTTCAAAATGTGTCTTACTTGTTTAAAAGTAATTCTTAGTTTCCGAGTAAAAGCCAGTCTTATGCCATTTTTATGCCATTTTGACCAAAATTAGTTATATGATAACTTTTCAACATGGACGCTGATATCTCTGGAGCCACTGCATCGATTTTCTTAAAAACTAGTGCATTTTGTTCGTCTAATATTCCTCTTTCAAAATGTGTCATACTTGTTTAGAAATAGTTTTTAGTTTCCTAGTAAAAGCCAGTCTTATGCCATTTTTATGCCCTTTTTACCAAAATCAGTTATATGATAACTTTTCAACAAGGACGCTGATATCTCAAGAACCACTGCATCGATTTTCTTAAGAACTAGTTCATTTTTTTCGTCTAATATTCCTCTTTCAAAATGTGTCATACTTGTTTAAAACTAATTTTTAGTTTCGGAGTAAAAGCCAGTCTTAGGCCATTTTGACCAAAATCAGTTATATGATAACTTTTCACATGGACGCTGATATCTCTGGAACCACTGCATCGATTTTCTTAAAAACTCGTGCATTTTGTTTTTCTAATATTCCTCTTTTAAAATGTGTCATACTTGTTTAGAAATAATTTTTAGTTTCCGAGTAAAAGCCAGTCTTATGCCACTTTTACGCCATTTTTACCAAAATCAGTTATATGATAACTTTTCAACATGGACGGTTATATCTTTGAACTACTGCATCGATTTTCTTAAAAACTAGTGCATTTTGTTCGTCTAATATTCTTCTTTTAAAATGTGTCATACTTGTTTAGAAATAATTTTTAGTTTCCTAGCAAAAGCCAGTCTTATGCCATTTTCATGCCATTTTTAGCAAAATCAGTTATATGATAACTTTTCAACATGGACGCTGATATCTCTGGAGCCACTAATCGATTTTCTTAAAAACTATTGCATTTTGTTCGTCTAATATTCATCTTTCAAAATGTGCCATACTTGTTTAGAAATAATTTTTAGTTTCCTAGTAAAAGCCAGTCTTATGCCATTTTTATGCCATTTTTATCAAAATCAGTTATATGATAACTTTCCTACATGGGCGCTGATATCTCTGGAACTACTGCATCGATTTTCTAAAAACTAGTGCATTTTGTTCGTCTAATATTCCTCTTTCAAAATGTGTCATACTTGTTCAGAAATAGTTTTTAGTTTTCTAGTAAAAGCCAGTCTTATGCCATTTTTATGCCCTTTTTACCAAAATCAGTTATATGATAACTTTTCAACATGGGCGCTGATATCTCTGGAACCACTGCATCGATTTTCTTAAAAACTAGTGCATTTTGTTCGTCTAATATTCCTCTTTCAAAATGTGTCATACTTGTTTAGAAATAATTTTTAGTTTCCGAGTAAAAGCCAGTCTTATGCCACTTTTACGCCATTTTTACCAAAATCAGTTATATGATAACTTTTCAACATGGACGGTTATATCTTTGAACTACTGCATCGATTTTCCTAAAAACTAGTGCATTTTGTTCGTCTAATATTCTTCTTTCAAAATGTGTCTTACTTCTTTAAAAATACTTCTTAGTTTCCGAGTAAAAGCCAGTGTTATGCCACTTTTACGCCATTTTTACCAAAATTAGTTATATGATAACTTTTCAACATGGACGCTGATATCTCTGGAACCACTGCATCGATTTTCTTAAAAACTAGTGTATTTTGTTCGTCTAATATTCCTCTTTCAAAATGTGTCATACTTCTTTAAAAATACTTCTTAGTTTCCGAGTAAAAGCCAGTGTTATGCCACTTTTACGCCATTTTTACCAAAATCAGTTATATGATAACTTTTCACATGGACGCTGATATCTCTGGAACCAATGCATCGATTTTCTTAAAAACTCGTGCATTTTTTTCGTCTAATATTCCTCTTTTAAAATGTGTCATACTTGTTTAGAAATAATTTTAGTTTCCGAGTAAAAGCCAGTCTTATGCCAATTTTACGCCATTTTTACCAAAATCAGTATATGATAACTTTTCAACATGGACGCTGATATCTCTGGAACCACTTCATCGATTTTCTTAAAAACTAGTGCATTTGGTTCGTCTAATATTTCTCTTTCAAAATGTGTCATACTTGTTTAGAAATAATTTTTAGTTTCCGAGTAAAAGCTACTTTTATGCCAGTCTTATGCCATTTTTACCAAAATCAGTTATATGATAACTTTTCAACATGGACGCTGATATCTCTGGAACCACTGCATCGCTTTTCTTAAAAACCAGTGCATTTTGTTCGTCTAATATTTCTCTTTCAAAATGTGTCATACTTGTTTAGAAATAATTTTTAGTTTCCGAGTAAAAGCCACTTTTATGCTAGTCTTATGCCATTTTTACCAAAATCAGTTATATAATAACTTTTCAACATGGACGCTGATATCTCTGAAAACACTACATCGATTTTCTTAAAAACTAGTGCATTCTGTTCGTATAATATTTCTCTTTCAAAATGTGTCATACTTGTTTAGAAATAATTTTTAGTTTCCGAGTAAAAGCCACTCTTATGCCAGTCTTATGCCATTTTTACCAAAATCAGTTATATGATAACTTTTCAACATGGACGTTGATATCTCTGGAACCATTGCATCGATTTTCTTAAAAACTAGTGCATTTTGTTCGTCTAATATTCTGCTTTCAAAATGTGTCATACTTGTTTAGAAATAATTTTTAGTTTCCGAGTAAAAGCCAGTTTTATGACACTTTTATGCCATTTTTACCAAAATCAGTTATATGATAACTTTGCAACATGGACGCTGGTATCTCTGGAACCACTTCATCGATTTTCTTAAAAACTAGTGCATTTTGTTCGTCTAATATTCCTCGTTCAAAATGTGTCTTACTTGTTGAAAAATAATTCTTAGTTTCCGAGTAAAAGCCAGTCTTATGCCACTTTTACGCCATTTTTATCAATATCAGTTATATGATAACTTTTCAACATGGACGATTATATCTCTGGAACTACTGCATCGATTTTCTAAAAACTAGTGCATTTTGTTCGTCTTGTTTAGAAATAGTTTTTAGTTTTCTAGTAAAAGCCAGTCTTATGCCATTTTTATGCCCTTTTTACCAAAATCAGTTATATGATAACTTTTCAACAAGGACGCTAATATCTCTGGGACCACTGCATCGATTTTCTTAAGAACTAGTTCTTTTTTTTTCGTCTAATATTTCTCTTTCAAAATGTGTCATACATGTTTAAAACTAATTTTTAATTTCCGAGTAAAAGCCAGTCTTATGCCATTTTGACCAAAATCAGTTATATGATAACTTTTCACATGGACGCTGATATCTCTGGAACCACTGCATCGATTTTCTTAAAAACTCGTGCATTTTTTTCGTCTAATATTCCTCTTTTAAAATGTGTCATACTTGTTTAGAAATAATTTTTAGTTTCCGAGTAAAAGCCAGTCTTATGCCAATTTTACGCCATTTTTACCAAAATCAGTATATGATAACTTTTCAACATGGACGCTGATATCTCTGGAACCACTGCATCGATTTTCTTAAAAACTAGTGCATTTGGTTCGTCTAATATTTCTCTTTCAAAATGTGTCATACTTGTTTAGAAATAATTTTTAGTTTCCGAGTAAAAGCTACTTTTATGCCAGTCTTATGCCATTTTTACCAAAATCAGTTATATGATAACTTTTCAACATGGACGCTGATATATCTGGAACCACTGCATCGCGTTTTTTAAAAAACTAGTGCATTTTGTTCGTCTAATATTTCTCTTTCAAAATGTGTCATACTTGTTTAGAAATAATTTTTAGTTTCCGAGTAAAAGCCACTTTTATGCCAGTCTTATGCCATTTTTACCAAAATCAGTTATCTAATAACTTTTCAACATGGACGCTGATATCTCTGGAAACACTACATCGATTTTCTTAAAAACTAGTGCATTCTGTTCGTATAATATTTCTCTTTCAAAATGTGTCATACTTGTTTAGAAATAATTTTTAGTTTCCGAGTAAAAGCCACTCTTATGCCAGTCTTATTCCATTTTTACCAAAATCAGTTATATGATAACTTTTCAACATGGACGTTGATATCTCTGGAACCATTGCATCGATTTTCTTAAAAACTAGTGCATTTTGTTCGTCTAATATTCTGCTTTCAAAATGTGTCATACTTGTTTAGAAATAATTTTTAGTTTCCGAGTAAAAGCCAGTTTTATGACACTTTTATGCCATTTTTACCAAAATCAGTTATATGATAACTTTTCAACATGGACGCTGGTATCTCTGGAACCACTACATCAATTTGCTTAAAAACTAGTGCATTCTGTTCGTCTAATATTCCTCTTTCAAAATGTGTCATACTTGTTTAGAAATAATTTTTAGTTTCCGAGTAAAAGCCAGTCTTATGCCATTTTTCCAAAATCAGTTATATGATAAATTTTCAACATGGAAGCTGATATCTCTGGAACCACTGCATCGATTTTCTTAAAAACTAGTGCATTTTGTTCGTCTAATATTCCTTTTTCAAAATGTGTCATACTTGTTTAGAAATAATTTTTAGTTTCCGAGTAAAAGCCACTTTTATGCCAGTCTTAGGCCATTTTTACCAAAATCAGTTATATGATACCTTTTGAACATGGACGCTGATATCTCTGGAAACACTGCATTGATTTTGTTAAAATATAGTGCATTCTGTTCGTATAATATTCCTCTTTCAAAATGTGTCACACTTGTTTAGAAATAATTTTTAGTGGTTCCAGAGATATCAGCGTCCAAGTTTAAAAGTTATCATATAACTAATTTTGGTAAAAATGGCATAAGACTGGCATAAAAGTGGCTTTTACTCGGAAACTAAAAATTATTTCTAAACAAATATGACACATTTTGAAGAAGGAATATTAGACAAACAAAATGCACTAGTTTTTAAGAAAATCGGTGCAGTGGTTCCAGAGCTATCAGCGTCCATGTTGAAAAGTTATCATAGAACTGATTTTGGTAAAAATGGCATAAAAGTGTCATAAGACTGGCTTTTACTCGGAAACTAAAAATTATTTCTAAACAAGTCTGACCCATTTTGAAAACAGAATATTAGACGAATATAATGCACTAGTTTTTAAGAAAATCGATGCAATGGTTCCAGAGATATCAACGTCCATGTTGAAAAGTTATCATAGAACTGATTTTGGTAAAAATGGCATAAAAGTGTCATAAGACTGGCTTTTACTCGGAAACTAAAAATTATTTCTAAACAAGTCTGACCCATTTTGAAAACAGAATATTAGACGAACAAAATGCACTAGTTTTTAAGAAAATCGATGCAGTGGTTCCAGGGATATCAGCGTCCATGTTGAAAAGTTATCATATAACTGATTTTGGTAAAAGTGTCATAAAAGTGGCATAAGACTGGCTTTTACTAGGAAACTAAAAATATTTTCTAAACAAGTATGACACATTTTGAAAGAGAAATATTAGACGAACAAAAAGAAATCCTTTTGAATTTTTTTTCCAAGCCTTTAAATCGCTGTAGAGCATGCTAATATGAGTCCCCAAGCAAATGTGCACCTCCTTCTTCTATGGCAGGTAGGCGAACAGGAAAAGCACCAGAACTAAGACTACTAGTATTTTTTACAAAATGATTTTCACAAAAAATTTCCTCATCGGAGAACGTATAGCAGCTACCGAAATTATTTTCGATTTCCCAAAAGCCTTCGATATAGGTAGCCTTTTGCTGTTTTAACTGCCGCCTCCCAGAGTCCTCCAAAGTGGGGTGATCTAGGGGGAATAAAATTGAATTTAATGACTTGATTACTACAAAAATTAAATATATTGCTTTGAAACGACTTATCAGTAAATAATTTTCTGAGACCAATTAATTGTGCGTTAGCTCCCACAAAATTCGTCGCATTATCACAATATATATTTGCAGGAAGACCGCGACGCCCAATTAACCTTTTTAACGCTGCAATAAAGGCCTCAGATGAAAAGTCGGAAACAGCTTCATTGTGAACTGCCTTAGTGGCAAAACAGACAAAATTTGCAATACAACACTTTTAAGGCTGCTTTTCTCGAATCTTCAGGCCTCAAAAATCTACTCCACAATTTTCAAATGGTTTTGACACCCTGACACGGCAAGCAGGTAAGGAGCCTATAACTTGCTTAAGTAACCTAGGCCGATATCGAATAAAACTAGGACACGAACGAACAAATTTCCTTGATATTGATCTTGCTCCGATTATCCAAAAATTTTGACGAATGAATGACATAAGCGCTTTAGGTCCGTTATGGTAGTTAGTGACATGAAGGTGCCGAACTAACATCTTTGTTAGATTGCTATCTTTTGGAAGCAAAAATGGATGTTTTCGATTTTCCGGAATCTTAGCGTTTTCCAAGCGGCCTCCAACACGAATTAGTGAAAAGTTGTGTATTTCTTGAATGAAAAGGCTAAGTGATTTCAGTGAGTTTTTAATAGGTACGTTTTGTTTAAGCAACTTGTACCCTTCGCAGAAATAGTGCTGTTGTACGTTTGAAACAATGCAATGCAATGATCGGTGTAACTCCTCTGGTGTAAATTCAACATTGTTTTTGGTTTTATATATAAACCTCAACATCGTGCATATAATTCGCAATAAGCGGTTGTAAGAACTTATCCGATTTATCAGATTAATAATTGGATTTTCGATAACTTGGCAATTTAAAACCGTTTTTCTCACTGCTACATTTGCTGCCATATCATATGTTGCTAAAGTCGTTTTTGGCCAATTTTCAATTGACTCTTGTAAATAGCTCGGACCATGCAACCAAATAGATTTTGTTAACTCGTGTACTGTGCATCCTCTTGATATTATATCTGCAGGATTAGAGAAAGTGGGAGCATGCCGCCAAACACAATTTTTAGTTTCTTTTTGTATGTCTGAAATTCTGTTTCCGACAAATATTACCAGTATAGATGAATGTTTTTGGAGCCACTGTAACACAACTGTGGAATCTGTCCACAAGAATGTTTCTATACGTTGTTTTTCAAACAAAGGACGAATTTTGTTGTACAGTTTTGCAAGTAGATGCGATCCACACAATTCTAGTTGTGGCATTGTTTTCTTTTTCGTCGGTGCGATTCTACATTTAGCTGTTAAAAGTTTGACACAAGCGTTACCACTTTCATTCGTTCTTCTGAAGTAAACACAGCAGCCATATGCACGAATGGAGGCATCGCAAAACCCATGTAATTGTAATGTCACAAAATTCTCCTGAAAAAAAAACGAGGAATTTTTATTAAATATAAATTTTTAAGGTCGTTAATAAATGATAGAACCAAATCCTTTGCTTTATGTGAAATGTCAGAATCCCAGTCTGCCTTGGATACTCATAGATCTTGAATCAATACTCTTGTTTGAATTAAGACAGGACAAATCAACCCTATTGGATCGAAAATTAATGATATTGTTGCGAAGATGCTTTATTTAGGTCATAAAAAGAAATAAAAATAATTGTCACCAACAAAGTAAAACGAAATGACCTATTGTGTATGTTTACAACGCCAGAAGTTTCTACAAAAACTTCTTAATCATAAAACAAAAACAACTAACATAAAGCAATAAAAATAAACTCAACCACAACTACACAAACATCTACATAACGACTAATAAAAATAGACAGCATGTATAAATAAATTCAAAGTAATAATGGAAGGTTCTGGAATCAAATAACAATCTTCAAGTGTCTCAAATTATAAATGCGTAGTAGAGAAATATTCTACCAGCAGATGGCGCAAAATTCTAGTATATTCAAGAGCCCTAACATTCGGTATATAAAAGCAACGGCAATACATGCTGATTCATTCTTAGTGAAAACGTCAACCAGTAAAGATCTTGTGGTAAAACAGTGGTGAAGTTGCCATCGCGTATTTTTCTTTTTTTTTGTACTAATCGCGAATAAGTGAATAATCGTCTAATAAAAGAGTAATTTAATTAAAGTAGTAAATAAATTGCGTTTATTTATTTTGCAATAAAAGAACTCAGTAATATAAATGTTTATAAATTTAAGTAAACGTACCAATTGGTGTCAGAACTGAAATTGCAAATAATAAATAAATCACGTTGAAATTTGACGAGCTTAAAGTTGAGCAGCTAAAAATGGAGCTAAGTAAGTTGGATCTGCCGACAGCGGGCAATAAAGCGGAGTTGCAAAAGAGATTAATAGATAAATTCAAGCAGCGTGGTATTGATATTGGGACACACGAATTCGGACAAATAGAAGAAAAAGAAGTGATTGAAGTATGTACTCCATCAACAAGCAGCATTATGGACTTGAATTCTATGTTTGCAGCTATGATGAAGAAAATAAAAGAAAATAATCAGAAGCAGGACAACCAAATAAAGAAAATGGAAGAAAGTAACCAGAAGCTTCAAAAAGCAATACTAGAAAGCTCTTTTATAAACGGGGAACGGCTTTTAGCAGAGGTTAACGAGAAATTTCAAGAAATATCAGAAGTCTTCGGCAAAAGAGTGGACGTCGTGGAAATGAGAGTCAGCGAGTTTGATGAAAAATTGTCCGGTTTAGATAGAAAATTGAACGATAAATTGCATGAATTAAAAGTGCAAATGGGTATGTGCATGGGCATGCTAGCAAGATAAATAGTCCGAGCTTTGACGGCAGCGCACCTTTTAATGTTTTTAGGTTCCAGTTTGAAACAGTGGCCAACAAGAATAGATGGGACAATGATGAAAAAGCTATAGAGCTTATTTTGGACTTAAAGAAAGCAGCAGCAGAGATACTCGAAAGTTTACCAGCCGGAAGTAGAAATAATTATGAGGACATAACGGATGCCTTACAACGTAAGTACGGAGGCGAGCATAAAAGAGAACTTTATAGAATGGAGTTACGAGGCAGGGTTGAAAAAGCGAACGAGACGCTTCAAGGCTTCGCTATGGAAATCGAACGTTTGGTGCAGCTGACTTATCCAGGCGAACATCATCCGTTACTCGATCTGTTTAAAATTCAAGCATTTGTGAATGGTATACGAGATCCAGATGTTAAATATGCGGTTTGTGCTATGCAAAAATCAACCTTTGCAGAAACTATCTCGTACGCGCTAGCACAGGAGACCGTAAAAGTCATCTCGAAGCCGCAGGTGTACAAGGTGCGATGTCTTGAGACTGATGATTATAACCACGGCGACAAAAGAAGCGAGATAAAAGTTATTGTCAAACAAATAATGGAGGAGGAAAGGGGTAAGTCTCGCGCCAAATGATTTAACTGCGGAAAAGTTGGCCACTTCCAGCGCAACTGCAGATCTATAAAGAAAAGATCAAAATCTGCTTCGCCAACGAGGAACAACAAGCTGGCGAATAACACCAAATTGCTCGAGTCATCGTTAAACTAAATCGAGCTAGCGCTAAGGGGCAAGTGCTAGCTCCCACAACGGATGGCCCCACAATCTCGATTTCAATTGAGCAACAGAAGAATAGCAACCTTACTGCTTGTGGCCTTATCAACGGAAGAAAGCAAGTCCTCACCATAGACACAGGAGCGTCTTAGTCGATAATAAGGCCCGATTTAGTAAAAGGCGCTGTGGAACCGTTAAATAATGTACTACTGCGCACGGCTACTGGGGACTTAGCCACTGTCTATGGACGAGCCAGGGTAAGACTGACTATAGCAGACATCAGCGTTGACCATGTATTTGTTGTCGCCGATATAGTGGATGAAGTTATCATTGGTGCAGATTTAATGATAGCCCACGGTATTAATCTGCACATGGGCGAGCAAATAATGATCTGGCGTAATGTGGAGATACCCCTGGATGTTGGTTATGAGAGCAGGACCGCAGTAAAGAAGCTATTTGCCGTTGAACGCCAGAAATTACTACCTCAGGCGGAAACTATAGTATGGGCACGTGTGGAGGCAGACTGCGTGGATAACCGGTTGTGGGTGGTAGAACCAACAGAGTAAACGAGGATATTTTAACAGCTAAAGCCCTTGTAGAAATCTGCGACGATGGAAGAGTTCCTGTGAGAGTACTAAATCTGTCCAATAGCGAAAAGACCGTTAACAGAAATTTTGAGATAGGTCGATGTGAGCCAGCTGAAACCATAATAAATTGTGCGGTGAATACAGTATGCCCCAAATTACAAGCCAGAGAAAGAGATTTACTAGCAGAACAGGTGCAAAAATGGATGGCAGAACTAACATCTTCTGACAGAAACAAAGCAAAGCAGTTGTTGAGAAAACATGCCTCCGTCTTCGCCCTAAGTAATAAAAGCCAAGGTAGAACGGCAGTTGTGAAACATGAAATTAATACTGGCGAAGCGAGGCCTATAAAACAAGCACCGAGAAGTGTTCCCCTAGCAAAGCGAAACGAGGTCAAGGAACTTTTCAGCGAAATGGAGCGGAACGGAGTCATTGAGCCATCCTCGAGTCCGCGGAGTTCGCTAGTAGTTTTAGTAAAGAAGAAAGACGGCAGTACCAGGTTTTGCGTTGACTACAGGAAGCTCAATGACGTCACCAAGAAAGACAGTTATCCGCTGCCTAGAATTGACGATACCTTAGGCACGTTGGCCGGAACAAAATGGTTCTCTACCTTGGACATGCAGAGCGGCTATTGGCAAGTAGAGATAGCCGATAAAGACAAGGAGAAAACTGCCTTTAGCGCGAGTGGTGGTTTATGGCAGTTCAAGGTGATGCCATTTGAGCTTTGCAACGCTCCAGCTACTTTCGAGCGTTTAATGGAACGTGTGCTTAAGGGTCTCAATTGGAAAACGTACTTAGTGTATCTGGATGACATAATCGTGATGGGGAAAACTTTTCGTTAATAAATGATAGAACCAAATCCTTTGCTTTATGTGAAATGTCAGAATCCCAGTCTGCCTTGGATACCCATAGATCTTGAATCAATACTCTTGTTTGAATTAAGACAGGACAAATCAACCCTATTGGATCGAAAATTAATGATATTGTTGCGAAGATGCTTTATTTAGGTCATAAAAAGAAATAAAAATAATTGTCACCAACAAAGTAAAACGAAATGACCTATTGTGTATGTTTACAACGCCAGAAGTTTCTACAAAAACTTCTTAATCATAAAACAAAAACAACTAACATAAAGCAATAAAAATAAACTCAACCACAACTACACAAACACCTACATAACGACTAATAAAAATAGACAGCATGTATAAATAAATTCAAAGTAATAATGGAAGGTTCTGGAATCAAATAACAATCATCAAGTGTCTCAAATTATAAATGCGTAGTAGAGAAATATTCTACCAGCAGATGGCGCAAAATTCTAGTATATTCAAGAGCCCTAACATTCGGTATATAAAAGCAACGGCCATACATGCTGATTCATTCTTAGTGAAAACGTCAACCAGTAAAGATCTTGTGGTAAAACAGTGGTGAAGTTGCCATCGCGTATTTTTCTTTTTTTTTTTTGTACTAATCGCGAATAAGTGAATAATCGTCTAATAAAAGAGTAATTTAATTAAAGTAGTAAATAAATTGCGTTTATTTATTTTGCAATAAAAGAACTCAGTAATATAAATGTTTATAAATTTAAATAAACGTACCAATTGGTGTCAGAACTGAAATTGCAAATAATAAATAAATCACGATGAAATTTGACGAGCTTAAAGTTGAGCAGCTAAAAATGGAGCTAAGTAAGTTGGATCTGCCGACAGCGGGCAATAAAGCGGAGTTGCAAAAGAGATTAATAGATGAATTCAAGCAGCGTGGTATTGATATTGGGACACACGAATTCGGACAAATAGAAGAAAAAGAAGTGATTGAAGTATGTACTCCATCAACAAGCAGCATTATGGACTTGAATTCTATGTTTGCAGCTATGATGAAGAAAATAAAAGAAAATAATCAGAAGCAGGACAACCAAATAAAGAAAATGGAAGAAAATAACCGGAAGCTTCAAAAAGCAATACTAGAAAGCTCTACTATAAACGGGGAACGGCTTTTAGCAGAGGTTAACGAGAAATTTCAAGAAATATCAGAAGTCTTCGGCAAAAGAGTGGACGTCGTGGAAATGAGAGTCAGCGAGTTTGATGAAAAATTGTCCGGTTTAGATAGAAAATTGAACGATAAATTGCATGAATTAAAAGTGCAAATGGGTATGGGCATGGGCATGCTAGCAAGGTAAATAGTCCGAGCCTTGACGGCAGCGCACCTTTTAATGTTTTTAGGTTCCAGTTTGAAACAGTGGCCAACAAGAATAGATGGGACAATGATGAAAAAGCTATAGAGCTTATTTTGGACTTAAAGAAAGCAGCAGCAGAGATACTCGAAAGTTTACCAGCCGGAAGTAGAAATAATTATGAGGACATAACGGATGCCTTACAACGTAAGTACGGAGGCGAGCATAAAAGAGAACTTTATAGAATGGAGTTACGAGGCAGGGTTGAAAAAGCGAACGAGACGCTTCAAGGCTTCGCTATGGAAATCGAACGTTTGGTGCAACTGACTTATCCAGGCGAACATCATCCGTTACTCGATCTGTTTAAAATTCAAGCATTTGTGAATGGTATACGAGATCCAGATGTTAAATATGCGGTGTGTGCTATGCAAAAAGCAACCTTTGCAGAAACTATCTCGTACGCGCTAGCACAGGAGACCGTAAAAGTCATCTCGAAGCCGCAGGTGTACAAGGTGCGATGTCTTGAGACTGATGATTATAACCACGGCGACAAAAGAAGCGAGATAAAAGATATTGTCAAACAAATAATGGAGGAGGAAAGGGGTAAGTCTCGCGCCAAATGCTTTAACTGCGGAAAAGTTGGCCACTTCCAGCGCAACTGCAGATCTATAAAGAAAAGATCAAAATCTGCTTCGCCAACGAGGAACAACAAGCTGGCGAATAACACCAAATTGCTCGAGTCATCGTTAAACTAAATCGAGCTAGCGCTAAGGGGCAAGTGCTAGCTCCCACAACGGATGGCCCCACAATCTCGATTTCAATTGAGCAACAGAAGAATAGCAACCTTACTGCTTGTGGCCTTATCAACGGAAGAAAGCAAGTTCTCACCATAGACACAGGAGCGTCTTAGTCGATAATAAGGCCCGATTTAGTAAAAGGCGCTGTGGAACCGTTAAATAATGTACTACAGCGCACGGCTACTGGGGACTTAGCCACTGTCTATGGACGAGCCAGGGTAAGACTGACTATAGCAGACATCAGCGTTGACCATGTATTTGTTGTCGCCGATATAGTGGATGAAGTTATCATTGGTGCAGATTTAATGATAGCCCACGGCATTAATCTGCACATGGGCGAGCAAATAATGATCTGGCGTAATGTGGAGATACCCCTGGATGTTGGTTATGAGAGCAGGACCGCAGTAAAGAAGCTATTTGCCGTTGAACGCCAGAAATTACTACCTCAGGCGGAAACTATAGTATGGGCACGTGTGGAGGCAGACTGCGTGGATAACCGGTTGTGGGTGGTAGAACCAACAGAGTAAACGAGGATATTTTAACAGCTAAAGCCCTTGTAGAAATCTGCGACGATGGAAGAGTTCCTGTGAGAGTACTAAATCTGTCCAATAGCGAAAAGACCGTTAACAGAAATTTTGAGATAGGTCGATGTGAGCCAGCTGAAGCCATAATAAATTGTGCGGTGAATACAGTATGCCCCAAATTACAAGCCAGAGAAAGAGATTTACTAGCAGAACAGGTGCAAAAATGGATGGCAGAACTAACATCTTCTGACAGAAACAAAGCAAAGCAGTTGTTGAGAAAACATGCCTCCGTCTTCGCCCTAAGTAATAAAAGCCAAGGTAGAACGGCAGTTGTGAAACATGAAATTAATACTGGCGAAGCGAGGCCTATAAAACAAGCACCGAGAAGTGTTCCCCTAGCAAAGCGAAACGAGGTCAAGGAACTTTTCAGCGAAATGGAGCGGAACGGAGTCATTGAGCCATCCTCGAGTCCGTGGAGTTCGCCAGTAGTTTTAGTAAAGAAGAAAGACGGCAGTACCAGGTTTTGCGTTGACTACAGGAAGCTCAATGACGTCACCAAGAAAGACAGTTATCCGCTGCCTAGAATTGACGATACCTTAGGCACGTTGGCCGGAACAAAATGGTTCTCTACCTTGGACATGCAGAGCGGCTATTGGCAAGTAGAGATAGCCGATAAAGACAAGGAGAAAACTGCCTTTAGCGCGAGTGGTGGTTTATGGCAGTTCAAGGTGATGCCATTTGAGCTTTGCAACGCTCCAGCTACTTTCGAGCGTTTAATGGAACGTGTGGTTAAGGGTCTCAATTGGAAAACGTACTTAGTGTATCTGGATGACATAATCGTGATGGGGAAAACTTTTGACGAACACCTCAAAAACCTGGATGAAATATTTAAGCGTATAACAGCTGCAGGATTAAAATTAAGTGTTAAAAAATGTGCCTTGTTTCAAAAGGAGGTAAAATACCTGGGGCATCGTGTAACAGCTGAGGGCATATCAACTGATGAAGACAAAGTACTGTCAGTAAAGACCTGGCCTCGCCTACAAAATCTTCATGAGCTGCGTAGTTTCCTGGGGCTTTGCACATACTACAGGAGATTTGTGCCGAACTTTGCTCAAGTGGCTGCTAGCTTGCATGAGTTGACCAGAAAGTCGCAAACGTACCAGTGGAGTGAGGCACCGGAAGAAGCATTTCAAAAGCTCAAGAAACTTTTGTGTACGGCACCACTCCTCGCCTATCCAACAGCTGGACAGAAATTTATACTGGACACGGATGCAAGCGGCTATGGAATAGGAGGAGTACTTTCTCAGGAGATTGATGGAACAGAAAAGGTCATTGGCTACTACAGCAGGGTACTCTCGAAGCCCGAAAGAAATTACTGCGTTACACGACGGGAGCTTTTGGAGTGTATTAAACACTACCACAAGTACTTATATGGTCAACATTTCATCTTAAGGACGGACCACTCCACACTACGTTGGTTGATGCAATTTAAGAACCCCTAAGGGCAGCTCGTACGCTGGGTTGAACGTTTGCAAAGCTATGACTTTAGTATTGTACATAGAAAAGGCGGAAAACACAACAAAGCTGATGCCCTTTCAAGACGGCCATGAAATGTAGAGTGCAAACACTGCCCAAATATCGAAAAAAAAGGAGTGCATCATTAACGTGCGGCTTACCCAAATTGGTTAAAGCGAAGACTGGTCGAAGGCACAGAATGAGGACCCAATTTTGGCAAAAATTATATTGGCTAAACAAAATAACAGAAGACCGAACCATAATGAAATATCGGCAGAAAACTGCCTAGCAAAATCGTACTGGGCTGAGTGGAATAGCCTGAAAGTGGTAGATGGCTGCTTATACCGATCTTAGGAAAACACAGATGGCAAAACCACAACAGACTTAATTGTCGTGCCAACTTCTAAAAGGAGTGAGGTAATGAAGCAGTTTCCAGCGGGGGTCATATGGGGATAACAAAAACGCTGGAAAAGATAAAGCAACGATTTTACTGGGTAGGCTGCCGACAATTCGTAGCTGATTGGATAGCAAATTGCGAACAGTGCATTGCGGCCAAGGGTCCTACAAGAAATAGTCGTGGCAAGCTTCAGCAATACAACGCAGGGGAACCCTTTGAGCGGATAGCTATTGATATAGCAGGTCCATTTCCTGTTAGTAATGCTGGAAACCGATATGTACTAGTGGTTATAGATTATTTTAGCAAGTGGCCTGAAGTGTATGCCATTCCAAACCAAGAGTCCAAAACAGTAGTGGACGCTCTTATTAACAATTGATGTGTGTGCAGTTCCACTGCATTCAGACCAGGGACGAAATTTTGAATCGGCCATATTCAAAGAGATGTGTGACGTGTATGGTATCAAAAAGGCGAGAACGACACCGCTGCATCCACAGTCTGATGGAATGGTAGAAAGATTTAATCGTACCCTAGAGGAATATCTCAGAAAAGTGGTCAGTGCACACCAGAAAGATTGGGATGAGCATATACCAAAGTTCTTACTAGCTTATCGGTCAGCTGTACATGATTCAACCTCACGTAGTCCAGCAAAAATCTTGTTCGGAACTGAACTAAAACTGCCAGCAGATTTAGAATTTGGTATTAAACCGGGAACTGCAGACGAAGACAATGGAAGTGTTCCTCAAGCACAAGAAGACCTGCATGAGCTTCATGAGTTTGTTCGTAATCGCATTTAAGTGTCTAGCGATAAAATGAAAGCCAGATATGATCGAGCAGCAAACACGGAGGGATTTACTGAAGGGCAAATGGTTCTACTATATAACCCACAACGCAAGAAAGGTCTGTCTCCTAAACTGCAAACTCACTGGGTGGGACCATACAAGGCGATCAAGAAATTGAATGATGTGGTTTACCGGATACAGAGATACCGTAATCCGATGTCAAAAATGAAAGTTGTTCACCTGGAACGGCTGGCCAAATATGGCAAAGGTAATGTTGAGCCTATTCGAGACGAAAAGGCTTAAGTGGGCGGCAGTATTACCAAGATGCTTTATTTAGGTCATAAAAAGAAATAAAAACAATTGTCACCAACAAAGTAAAACGAAATGACCTATTGTGTATGTTTACAACGCCAGAAGTTTCTACAAAAACTTCCTAACATAAAGCAATAAAAATAAACGCAACCACAACTACACAAACACCTACATAATGACTAATAAAAAAAGACAGCATGTATAAATAAATTCAAAGTAATAATGGAAGGTTCTGTAATCAAATAACAATCATCATGTGTCTCAAATGATAAATGCGTAGCAGAGAAATATTCTACCAACAGATGGAGCAAAATTCTAGTATATTCAAGAGCCTTAACATTGGGTATATAAAAGCAACGGCCATACATGCTGATTCATTCTTAGTGAAAACGTTTATTATTTTGCAATAAAAGAACTCAGTAAAATAAACGTTTATAAATTTAAATAAACGTAATATTAACGAAAGAATTGTCCTTTTTGTTATCGATGTGAATTCCTTTTTAGGCTGAAACGAAAAAAGAAACTGATCTGTCACAGAATCCCAAGAGATGCCAAGTGCACTTGTAATCTCTCGTTCAGTTACATTTATAACTTTAGCTTCGGTTGTTTTTTGTCGAAGGACAGGATTATTTGAAGTAAATTTTGTAAGTTGAAACCCGCCTTTACTTAATAAATTTGTTGTTTCGTCCTTAATTTGTTTTAAACTTAGCAAATCGTTTGCGCCACTTAGTAAATCATTTACGTAAAATTGAGTTTTGATAATATGAGCACCAATTTTGTACTTTTCTTGATAAAGGTCGGCAAGATAATGCAAGCTACGTAATGCCAAATATGGTGATGCAGACGTACCGTATGTTACGGTTTTTAATCGGTATGTAGTAATAGGTTGACTATCATTTTCTCTCCAAAGGATTTGTTGAAACTGCCTATGATTTGGATGAACTGAAACTATTCGGTACATTTTTGATATGTCACCAGTTAAAGCGTATTTCCATAAACGAAATTTTAAAAGCAATAAAAAGAGGTCATCTTGAATAGTTAGTCCGATGCATAAAATATCATTAGGTGACTTATTTGATGACGTCAAATACTTCGCACAATTTTTTACTAACGCTACTTGGCCTTAACACGTATTGATGTGGTAAGTAGAAATGAGATTCGCTTAGATTTGGGCTTACAGCAGTCATGTGACCTAAAAACTCATAATCTTTCATGATATTAATATATTGCTGTCTAATCGTACTGTCGCGTGCCAAGCGTTTTTCTAACAATAAAAATCTCTTTAAAGCTAAATTGTATGACGTACCCAATACTGACGGATCTTCCTTAAAAGGCAGCATTACTTGAATTTGACCATTTTTGATTATTTTCACGTGATTTTTCAAATGAGTTTCACATATGTGATATTCCGTCCTGAGATTTTCTAAGGGTGATGAAACATTTTCCAGAGACCACAATAGCTCAACTTTTTTACTTAAATTATCATCATATGTATCATCCGATGGCGTACTATATAAACAGGCATGGTTGGCTTTAGACAAAGTTTTATAACTACCTGAAACGATGTATCCGAAGCTGGTTTCTTGTAAATAGGGTAAATTAGGCCCAGTTTTGGTTTTGTCTTTTCCAATACACTCAAAAAAGGCATTAGCACCGAGTAACATATTTATTGGTCGCGACTCATTGAAATGCTCATCTGCCATGTTGACATGTGAAGGTAATTTCCAGTTTTTAATATTAAGGTTCACATCTGGTTGGTAACTGGAAATTCGATTAGTTAAATAACATTTTATAGATAATTCTGACTTTTCATAACGTGAACGAACTTTTGTCTTTGTTTCATATTTTATCTTAGTGGCAGTGTTACCAACTCCTACAATATTTATCGATGTTTTCTGTTTGGGTAGTTGCAGCAAGCGAGAGAGATTTTCTGACATAAGATTCACCTGTGAGCAAGAGTCCAGTAATGCACGGCAAGCTTTCCATTCCCCTTCGTTGTTTTCAATGAGAATTACCGCTATTGCTCCGATGATTTCTCAATATGTACATTTACTCTTGCTGATGAAGTTACTGAAGATACTGGCGGCGATGAAACCAGAGTTTGCGGTAAATTTTCTGATATAGGGCGATGTAGCAAAAAGTGGTGTGATTTTTTGCAAATTTTGCATTTGTTTTTGGATTTACATTTGTTTACAGTATGGCCTTCATTTAAACAGTTAATACAAAGTCCCAACTGTTTAATAGTGCTAAAACGATTTTCAAATGTAAGCGCTTGAAAATTTGTGCACTCATTAATCCAGTGCTCGAGTGACTTACAATAATGATTTCTGTTGTTGCGTATGGAATAATAGACGACTATTTTGAAACGACTTGTACGTTTCTGGTTATGATGCTTTGTGCTGCTTACACTAAATGACAAATGTGATTCAGAAGATTCTAGAAATTGGCATCTTCGTTCCAACTGTTTACAGTAGTCAGCCCACGACGGTAATTTTGAATAATCTAAATTTTCTTTCCACTTTATTTGTGAACTAACATCTGTTTTTTGTGCAACGATGTGAATGATTAAAGCATTGCATATTTCTTCTTCACTTCCTAACGATTTCAGCGAACCATAAATTGCTGATGCACTGTCCACTAAACTTCGTAATTTAGTGCCACTAGCCTTTTATACATTAGGAAGATCACAAAGGTTTTGAATATGTTCTAAAAAAAATCAATGTTTTGTTGTCGTAACGTTCTTGTAATCTGTTAATGGCCTTTTCATAATTTTCAGTGGAAACTTCGAAAGTGCGTACCGTGTCTAGTGCTGGGCCAGATAAGCAATGTAGAAGATGATTAAATTTTTCAATTTTTGATAACGATGTTTTTCTATCGGCAAACTGTTTAAATGATGAAATAAAATTTTTTGTAATTGGAGTATTTGCCATCAAATTTGGGCAAATCTATACTTGGCAATTTACTTGTTGTTGCAAAGGGCACTGTAATTGATTGCTCTAATGACGAACGCTTGTAATTATCACCCAAGAGTTCGATGATTTTTGATTTCGTTGTGATACACGTATCTTCAATGTCTATTCTTGCATTATCTAATGGAATTTTTTTGCTCTATATCAGATTGAATTTTTAATAATTGTTTGAAATATGCCTCCACAATTCAAGACGACTTTCCAATTCAGCAATTGACATTGACGACGATACCAAATTTTTTATTCGTGTTATGTTTGCCTTCGCTGTCTGTCGTTGTTGTTGAAGAGACTCTAATTCTGCCATGCTTAACCAACTTAGACCTTTTAATTTCCAATAAATGTGATTGTAATAAACAAACGAAATTATATATAAACGATGAATACCTTAAGTAGGTAGCGTGCAATAAGTATGCAATAATTGTTTATTACTACGTCAAAAAGCTGTTGATTATTTTGTTGTTACAAACCAAAGCGAGAGTAATAATTTTTGTGTTCTATGGTTTGCACAATTCTTGTGTTTTATTACTATTAATTTTTTTTATGTTATTTTAATTTGAATTCGTGCCCCACGTTGGGCGCCAATAATATTAATGTTCGACATTTTTTGATGGTCACTTTCTATCAAAAATTGCATGGCAAAGAATTCTCTAATTAACATACAACTTGAAGCTTATATGTTTGATATCACGTTATAAAACTTCAAGTGGGAGCAAAATTTAAAAGAACAAAGTTAAAGATCTGAATATAATATTTATACTTATATAAAATAAATCAATTGAAATGTAATATATTTCCGGTAACCCTCAACAGGTGGATTTTGTGAAGAAGAAATGAGCAAAACGCGATTTTCGGGACTCATTTTTTATGAAAAAAATTCTCAAAACTAGATGAGAGAGAGCATTTGTAATATGATTGGGATTTTCAAATCTACACAACTCATGGATTAAGGACAATGAAATTTTATAAATTCAAGAAATATAAATAATATTTATATATAACAAGAAACCGAAATAAATAAAAACTTTTATTTTCACCCGACTTAAAAAAAAGAAGGTTATCAATACGACTGAATTTTGCTTTTTTATGTTCGTGCCTGTAGAACTCAGTCATTTTTGAACTGATTTTGAAAATTTTTTGAAATTTGATAGATTATGCTTACAGATTGGTCCCGTTTTAAAAACGTGTACAAATGTTTTTTTAAGTTTATTATAAACATGTTTTTTTACGTTTATTAAAACGGTAAAGCGCACTTCCTTAAAATTTAGAAAAAATGCGTACTACTATAATTCCCAATACAAAATAAATCTTAATATAGATGACGTCAATTGACTTATATGTGCATTTCTTTTGAACTACTATAAACAAACATTTGAAAATTGGGCAGGATGTAGACTCAAAATTATTTTTTAAAGGGCTGATATAAGTGGATATATGTTACCAAACTTTTGAACTATTATAGCCAGATAGGTGAAATTTACAAAGAACCTTTATAATAACAATATAATAACAAGTATAAAATTTGTGTTTGAAAATTAAGTGGGGTGTCCAATAGTTGATGTAAGTTGAACCGTTATAAACAGACAGCTGAAATTTACAAGGAACTAGTATTGATAGGTCCCCTATTACAACAATTATAAAATTTGAATTTAGAAAATAAAGTGTGCTCCCATATTTGAAGTAAATTGACATATATGGCCATTACGTTTAAACCGTCATATACAAACACTTGAAAATTAAACAGAATGTTCATTACTTTATTTGGTACATAAGAAGTATAAATATTTATAAATGAAAAGGCGTTACAACAGTTGCTGTTAACTGATGTATATGACCAAACTATTAAACAGTTGCAGACAGTTGATGAAAATTTGCACAGAACCTTTATTGCTATGGCCTCTATAAGAAGTATCAAACTTAAAATTAGAAATTAAAGAATATCCCTATAACTTATGTATTAGACCTATATGGCCCTATCTTTTACCTCAAGGTTCCGTCCTTTCCCCCACCCTATTTTTTATATTTCTTAATGACCTTCTACGTCAGACTACTAACCCTTTGTATTCTTTTGCAGATGACATTAGCATATCCCATTCATTTTCGTTTCACAATAGACCAAGCCTGCAGGATATTGGGGCTATGAAGAATCACATAGACGATACCCTTAATCGCGACCTTTTGGTAATCTCCAAATGGGCCTAGCGAACAGGGTTCAATTTAACGCTTATAAAACCCAGTAGTGTGTGGTTTCGCACAGATGTACGGCTGAATATGCTACGTCATCTGTAATTATGGATGATATATATATTAATTAACTAGAAGCTCTCGATGTTCTTGGCATGAAAATTCAATGCGATGTTCGTTGGAACAAGCACATTTTTCATGTCGCAAGAGAATCATTCAAGTGCCTAGGTTTTCTGAAACGATGTAGGAAATACTTCACTCTATCCGATCTCCTCGCTATCTATGTCAACTTTTTCAGACCTAAAGTGAAATAAAACTCTCATGTATGGGTCGAGTTACTCGACCCCGTGCAGGAAGGAGCGAAGAAACTCATCGGTGACAGTAGGGTATCCAGCTCTATTGACAAACTAGAGCATTGACGCAATGTGGGGTGTTTTTCACCGCAACACGCTCTGCATCAATTTTGCATTCTTTGTGATCGATTAGTTAGTGAGTCGCACCACGCATTACAAAGAAAATTCGTTTTTTAGCCGAACAGTTCGCATGTGGAATGAACTCCCTGCAGCGGTCTTTCCTGCCACTTACAATGTGCAAAGATTTAAATCAAATGCCCACAATCACTACTCGCTCTATCCCCCTTCCCAAAACTTAATTTCCTAGTTCTGGCAAAGCATTGAATAAGTAGGGGTCATCCCCTCAGTACTGGTCCCAATAAAAAAAGCCGTTACACAAAAACGCTTAAAAATTAAACAGAATGTCCATTACTATATTAAGTATAATAATAAGTATAAATATTTAAAAATAGAAATTAGAGGGTACCTTAATGGTTGTAATTTTATGTATATGACCAATCTTTTGAACAGTTTATAGTCTTACGCTTAGAATTTAAACAAGTTTGGTTTTACTGTGTCAGCAATAAAAAGTGTAAAAAATAAAAATTGATTACATAACTATTAAATTTTCTTGTTTTATCTGCATTCATATTTTGTTCTACTGCATATAAAAAATCCTGACGCAATCTTTTTTTTTAAAGTTGGTATTTTTCGCAAGAATTATATAAAAACTTAACTGTATAAAGTTAGTTCAACTTTCATCATGTCAATAACGCTAACTGTAAGCTTTTCTAACAACTATTTATTTTCCTTCTATTGAATTGGGTGACAACTATGAGTGGCTTTAACTGAGTTCCATTAATGCAGCAGCCTTCTAAATGTAGACGTGAATAACAATATGTTCCACATGGGTGAACTTGCTATAAAAATACCTGTTGAATTACATGAGCTTAATGATATTGTTAATTATGTTAAGGAAAAGTACAAGCTATACAAGGTAACAACAATACAATCGAAGTCAGATAATACAATAGGAAAACTTTTAGTATTCAATAATAGAATTTTACATCCCAACGAAGTTCACTAATCCGACCTTCCAGTGAATGTAACATATTCGAATACATTTAAGGCCTACTAAATAATGATAATATATACCACAAACACATCTAAAAATAAAGCTATATTTACTTCTACGGTATTACTATAATGATATGAAAATTTATTCTTCGGAATCTTTAATTTACTTTAATCGTTCTTGATTTCATCAAATATAAATATTTTATGATATTCTAATAAAATATTTATTATTTTAAACTACAACATAAATTATTACATTATTTTTTCATTTTATTCCCAGCCAGGGGTTGAACCAGTGATCTTCATAAATCAGTTAAAATTTACTTTTTCGGCTTTTGGTTCATTTTTTAATTTACCTTTTATCAAGAAAAATTATTGTAATTATTCAAATGTACGCGCACGTTTTCCAAAGAAAATAAGAAAAATTAGACGCTGGGAAAATGTAATGCCGCATTTTCAGGACCGCCAAATCCATCATCAGCATTCTTTGCATCCCACACCTTGGTTTGCTTAAATTGTAAATATCATCTATTTAACCAACTAATCATTATTAATTTGGCTGGACAAAATTCACACACAACTCAAAGCATTTCTTTGTTGTCTTCTCTACAACAAATTATTAAAGCAATCATACAAACATCCAAGCGAACAAAAATTTTCTCTAGTCTTTAATTTTTCTGTCAATCCTGCACAGGACTACAAGTCTTATAATTGTTCACAGGTGGTATTGATATTTAACGTTAAACAATAAAAAACGTAAAGTAAAATATATATAAACAATAATATATAAATTAAAGTATAAAATCATAAAATATAAAACACAGAATCAGAACTTTGTTCTTGTGGACATATCATTACAAAGATTTTATTTTAACAAGATTTTATTTTATTTATGATTTTGAAAAATAATTTAAAAGGGCACTTTTAAAATGAATTCCTTAACGTTTAGAATCGACAAAGAAACGTTTAGAATCTGCTACTCAGGTACTAAACTGAATTAATTCGTTAGACCTGCGGGAACGTGTAATCATTGCAAAAAGATGGTTAGGTTGTCGTGTGTATATTGTGTAAAAGCAGAAGACATCGCAATTTTAACCGGTTACTAAATTAAACACAATAAAATACTTTCCCAAGAGTTGATATTCGATCGCACTTCGATAATCCGTTAACTTATCTCACTACTGCCTTATGTGCCATATTTAATTTTCTATGACTATTGGCATCACATAAGGCAAAAGTTTCGCGTCCAAATAATAATGTTGGGATTAGATATGACTTGGCGAGCAGTAAACGTAAATTATTGCGCTTTCCATACATTTCGTACCATAGCATATGTTTCGCCTGTGGCATAGTTAATGTGATTAGACCATGTCAACGTAGTGTTAAAGGTAATCCCAAGATTTTTTGTCGATTAATAATTCTTTTTGTCAATTTATAATTTTTCTCCATTAAGGTTTACCTGGGGTTCCAAATAAAGTTTAATTTATCTTGGGGTTAGCACTAGGCATTTTGATTTGACAGGGTTGAGGCAAAGACCATTTGCTGTTGCCCAGGTTTATATACTCATTAGGTCTTTATCAAGTTTGTGGACACAGTCATTAATATTCGTTAAATTGGTACATCTATAAATCTGTACATCACCTGCATGCATGCGTGCTTTACAGCTTAATAGCTGTTTGACTAAGTCATTTATGTAAACGGTAAAAACCAGTGGACCAAGAATGAAGTCTTAGGGCACACTCTTAGAGACATGCAGGAGGCGTAAGTACTGACTTTTAACAAAAACTGATTGTTGACGATTCGCTAGGTATAAATATAAAAGACGGACTAAAGCTTGGGAAAAATTAAACAATGTTTTTAGCTTCATAAAAAGAATGGTTCATTATATCAAACGCGTTGGAATTATCAAGAAGCATAAAAAATTTTATATTTCTATTATCAACAATTTTTCTTAATTCCTCTGATACGTCTGTTAAAGCAGTTGTACAACTTTGCTTTAGACGAAAACCAGATTTACTTTCAGGGAGAAAACCATTATTGACGTATCAATTTTTCAAATACTTTTGACAAATACGGAAATTGGCCGGTAATCATTGTGCGATTCAGGAACAGGAATTATTTTTGCACATTTCTAGTTCAAAGGACAAATGCATTAATAAGTATATGCGGATTAATTTTATCCGTTCTGATAGCATTGAAATAAGTAGCTAAGCAGATGGAGAAAACATACTGTTAAAGTTAAAGATGTTCGATTGTGTAATCTGCGATTGACTTTGAATTGAGGTTTTGATTAATTAAGATGTCAGGCAGGTTTATAAAAGTTCCATTGGAATTTCTATATCAACTTGCGCTTACAAAAACCAATATCCCGTATACTTTGCCATGTTTTCCTAGGTCTTATAGCAGAAGCAAAAATTGTGATATAATAGGATGATTTAGCATATTTAGTATTTCTTTTAACAATTTTTCTGGCAAGACAATATTTTTCATGCAGTTCTTTAGTTTTAAAGCGCCTCCAGTGACTGAAAGCGAGATCTCTTTTTTAATTCCAGCTTTATGTCGGCGTTAAACCATGACTTTTTGGTAACTAGTAGATATGTAAATTTTTTACAAGTACACAATTACTGAATATGTAATTTAAATTCCATACAGACAACATTAAATAAATTAAATTCCAATCAGTTCTTTAAACATGGTGAGGTAGCACATTGTAATTTATGTTTTTGAAGTCATAATATATGACACTGTCTTGTGAAAGTTGATATTTAATATCAACTGAAACAAAAATAAGATCATGTTTAGAAAAACAACATGATATCTATCCGTGTATTTATTGTTGCAGTATAGTGAATAGGAATAGTTGTATCTGAAGAGAAGAGGCCAATAGCTTTCATGTCGTTCATTAGATAAGATTTCGGTAGTATGTTTGAATTATAATCACCACATATTACGATATCCTTATATTTTAAAGTGATGTTTTTTACAACAGGTAGAAGAACATTAGTTTTTATTGATCTATTAAAAGAAATTGAAAAACTGATCCTTGGAAAGGAAATTAATAATAATGTTCTGGAGAAACCTTAATCGGACAAAATTATAATTAAAAAGGACTATCATATTTCATATCTACAATCATCCAAGAAGCATGATGAAATGCATATTTTGAAACAAAATCAAGACTTCTATGTTATACCTAGCGCAAGTTTTTTATATGTCGAGGTATTCGTTGAAGAAGATGACAATAAAAAACTACAAGCTTCTACTTTCACCTTTAAAGTAAGAAATAACTTTGTTGCACATTTGGAATTAAAGGCTTAAATCCAATAACGGACACTTTAACTTTTATGTACCTTTTGAAGCACTTTTGGGATTTGCATAAGATTATAACAAAATCATGTTAAATGGTAAACATGAGCTGAATCTTTTACGTAATAATAATGAAAAAAGATCTTGTGCAATCAAGTGATTCTACAAAAAACAAGTAAGAGTGATATATTCGGCTATGCCTAATATTATATAACCTTCACCGTCTATGTAAATCTACTTTAGTGAAGTAACTTTAATCAAAGAAGCAAATATTGGGGTGACAGAGGATTAAAAAATAAGAAAAAAATTTTTAAGAAGCACATATATATAATTTTGCATTTTAGAAAATTTTGGTATTTGCTTTAAGATCTCTTCAAAAGCTTTAAAACGGTACACATATTGATATTTTAAAAAGTTTCAAAATTTCAGAGGCCCATATCTCGGCAAATATAAGCGGGCGCCAATTTTTTCACTTGAACTTTTTTTCTTATTTTCTAATTCTCTATAGCCTTATATATAATTTTTGGACTGGAGTTATTTCATTGTTTCAAATGATGTGGTGTTTTTGCCGCTGCCTCAAAGGACATGGACCATTCTTGCGAATTTCCAATAGCACCCCCTTCGACACTATGTCTGATATATTTAAATTTTCTCAAGCTATCTTATCTGTTATCTATCCCTTTCCTGAAAATGTAGCACGGTTACAAAAATAACTAAATAGGTAATATTGTCTGAAGTGCTACTTCTCTTTAAAAAAAAAGCTGAACTAGTGCCTTGGCAAACTTGATTATAAAACTAACACGAACGGACAGACCGACATCGCTCAATCGATTTCGCTATGCATGAAAAGTAAGAATATATATACTTTATGGGGTCAGAAATGGATATTGTAGAAATAACAAACGAAATGACAAACTTAGTAATATCCTTTTTCCACTTTTTGTGCTGAAGATTATAATAAAAATGAGCATTCTAAATAAACCATGGAGAATACCAAATGTTCAATTACTCGTATTAGATCTATGTAAATTTAATGTGATTATAATAAATAACAGTGGTTCTCCTATACCAGTAGCTTTTCATAGCTGTGACTGTCATATTAACCCACAACTACATACATGGGCTTCTTATATCTGGAATATTAAGTTAGGTGCGAATAGGGAGCGACCCGTTTTGTATTGATTGCTTTTTGAAACGATGAAAAAATTTAAAAGTACATTTAAACTACGAATCGTAATCATATGGTGACCTTTTGATGTAAAAATTTAGTTTGAAACTGCTACAAATATTTAAACAAATATATCAGCCTTTTGCATTCTCATTCATGTTCGATTAATTAAATATATTCCCTACAAGAACATGTTCGTAAAGCTTTATAAATTTAAAAATTTCTGATTGTCAGTGTATATAGACCAAATAGAAGAATTGATCTATGTCACTTTTACAAGGTTACAAACAAATTAACGCCAATTTATAGCAGGTGATATCAACTCTAATTTGCTGTCTGATTCATATCTTACTGATAATATGAAATCCTTTTGTCTTTATCCAGCAAACGCAAGTATGCCAGGACACTTCTCAATGGCTGCTTGTACAATACTTGACCTTGTGTTTTTCTAATGAATCAAATATTTTGATGAATTATCAGTTTTCAGCTTCGTGTTTCTTCAAACATGATGTTATATTTCTAACATACAATATATTATTAAATCCCTCTAAGAACGTCATTGTTGTTCGTGATTTTAAGCGTGTAAACCAAATTGTTTTAGAAGAAGAAATCTGCAAAATAAATTGGAGTTACATATATCAATTGTTAACCGTAGATGAACAACTTTCCTTTTAAGAGTACCACGTTCAAGCGCTTTGCAACTTAAATGTATAATCCATGGTTTACTATGCGCATAAAGCGACTCATTAAACAATGTGATGTTGCTTATTCACGTTTGACAAAAGTAACCAAAGCTACCAGACACGCAAAAGTCATCGTATTATGAATGAAATAGGAGTTGTGACTCAAAAATTCTTTGATGAAAAACCGTCTGTAAATCCGAATTTTATAAATGAAAACTTTATGAACATACCGATGGTACATCCGGATCATTTATATTACAAAAAAATTTCAGAACAATAAGCTACCTGAAAAGCTATTCAGTTTTGAATGCTGCAGGAGTTGACAGAATTCATCCAACTTTTTTTAAAATAATTCTTAAATACTTTTTGCCAATAATAACCCATATTTTTAATCACATTATTACAACTTGAAATGGAAACAAGCCAAAATCATTCCTGTTCCGAAATCATCGTCTGAACATGGTTATAGCTATATTACAATACCTATCAAAGGCTTTTGAAAAGTAAGCCTTGACTATAACCAATTATCTCATAGCTGTATAACCTCATCACAACAAAACATAAGCATAGTTGAATAACTGCTCTCACAGATGTAGCTGAAGATATTCGAAAAAAGTTAGACAATGACAATATTGCAATGCTGGTTTTGTTAGATTATTCAAAGGCTTTCGATACAGTTGATCGTACTGTCTTAATACAAATACTAGAAAAAATGGTGCACTTTTCATTAACTTCGTCTAATTTAATGAAGTCATGTCTTAGTGCTCGGGAGCAGTATGTGGCGATTACTCCTTCTCTAACATCAACTTTTCTCTCTGATTATAGGAGTGTAACACAGGGTTCAGTTCTCGGTCATCTACTCTTTTCAATTTATGCTAACGATTTGCCAAATCTGTTAAAACTCTGTAAAATTAGAATTTATGCAGACGACTTTCAGTTGTACGTCAGCCATAAAAATGGAAACATTGAAGAAAAATTAAACGACGAATTGAAAAGAGTTTCATTATGGGCTTCTATAAATGGTCTAAGCCTTAATCCAAAAAAATCAAAATGTATTTTGCTACATAAAATATCACTGAACGTTGGCTAAATATTAGAAGTCTACGATAACAATCAAAAAATAGAAATTGTGAACAAAGCAACAAATTTTGGAGTAATCTTTAATAGAACACTAATCTGGGCAGATCATGTTGCAAGCGCTTGTGGAAAAACTTTTATTATTCTGCGAACCTAGTGGCCTACACAATATTGTACACTACTTCAAATAAGTCTACTCCTGGCTGAAACGTCTATTATCCCAACTTTGACTTACCCCTGCAAAATTTTCTTAAATTGTGACGCAAAAAGCAAATCGAGGCTTATGTGCTCTTTTTGTATTTCAGGCGATCAATTCGTTTGAAAAATTTATTTGGAAATTACTCAAAAAATTGAGTGTTTTTCATATAAATTTTTCAAACGAATTGATTGCCTGAAATACAAAAACAGCACATTAATGTCACCTTCAGCAATATTAAAAGATATATATTTAAGCTCAAGTCTTCGGAGTCTGTTTTGATGATTATATGCAACGATTCACACACTTCGAACAATTTTTCTGGAAAAACAAAGCTACCATATGAAACATATGTTTAAGCGAGATAAGTGTTACTTTACAAGCAGCAGCAGTGTGACAAGAGATTGAAATCACAGAATGCTGTTTTTTGCGTTTTTTGTGTCACAGACATATTTTTGGTTTTGTTATAAATAAATTCTAAATTAAAAAACTTTTATAATTAAATAAAAAATGAATAAAAGTAAAGTGGTTCTTCTAATAGCTATTGAGATAAAAAAGCTTTTACTGGCAAAGTATATATGTATATAAAAAGAAACTAACAAGGGATTCGTTGAGATGCATGACACAATTTTTTAAATTTATTTTCTTTTATTTTGTGTTTTATTATAAATATACTAGTCAAATTAAAGCAGGTAATCTTAAGAACAAAACAAATTTTAAAAATAATTCTTGAATGTCAATGCAAACAAAGAACGAAAAAGGATGTAATATATATTTGTTTTTTGCTTGAAAGATTTTTATCACAATAATTAGGCTGTGATGCTTTTTTTGCTTTATCACTTGACACCAGTTTCTTTTTTACACTTTTTAAGAAATTTTTTACTACAAATTTGTTTAAATTTTTAAAGAAAAAATTATTCAGAAAAGAAGTCAGTCAGGTTGCTGTGCAATTTTACTTTTTAAATTTGCAAGTAGTTTTACCTTTTAAAATTATATGCACATATCCATACATATATTTAATATGTAAATATAATATGATGTGACAGCTCAGTTAAAATTTATTTGAAAAAACAAAGTAGTTGGCAGCACAGTTTCATTGTTTCGGAACAAAAATGAAAATAAAACCAATTCAAGCTGAAATTGTTCCGAAGTGAGATTAACTCTTTTTCTCTCTCTCTCTCTCTCTCTCTCTCAAAAAGAAACACGTCAAGCTACATATAAAAAGAGAATGTTTCGGAACAAAAATTTTGTTCCCAACAATGTCGCTTTTGTCAAAAAAAGACTTTGATACAACTTAGATATCACGCATTAATATCACGATAGCAGTTTTTTGTAAACGCAATACGTCTTCGAATAATATTCATCCACATATAAGAGAAACCAACAACGCGTTACTATTTAAAAAAAAAAAATTTAATATTATTCCTGATACTGGTCTTAATGTAAATATATTTATACTTTTAAAGTTTATAGTCTTTGTTCCTCAGAGATTGGTATTAAGCTGTTACAATTTTATTATTATTAATGTTTTTAAAATTTATAATTATTGTCTTTAAAAATTTTAAACCAAATTACAAAATTATACATCTACTATTTAAAAAACTTTAATTTTGTTGTATAAGCTACCAACTATACAATAAATGAAACTAAATATATTTACAGTTAAACATATCTGTAAAAATAATTATAATAATAAGGAAGTTAAGTATTTATCTTATTATTGTTTTATATATTTAAGAGTAAAGTTTTAATCTTTATTTTAAATCAAGCCAAGAAGAAACCTAAACAATGTTTTGTTTACAAACACAGATACAACTTTTTATTGCTAATGACCACTACAGTCACACACACATATATACATTTTTATTCATAAGGTTAGTTTTTGTACTCAGTTTATATATAATTATAACTCTATCTTCATAATGACTCCAAGCCCGCGTTCTTATTCCATCTGTCATGTTTCTTTTTTCATCACTAGGACTGAGTACAGTTTTGTGCAATTTTAATACATATAATTGATCTGTCTTAGATCTTATTTAAAACAATTCATCTGTTCTCACATTAGACTCGAATAAACACTACATATTATCTTTTACTGACAGCTTTTTTATGCCCGATTTTTGTACACCTTACGCTTTTCTACATTTTCCATCATTTTTCCAAAAACAGCATTATTTATAAATGTAAAGAAATCGTAAGTATTTAAATATATTTTTGAAGCCAGAGAGACTGTTTAAATTTAAAATTTCTGTTTCTTGTTAAGTATTTGTATGTGCACGTTTCGTATTTATAAAAATTGTTTACAATTTTTATTTTTATTTTTTCATTAAATCTTTCAAATACATATGAATGGTTTCCGATGGCAACCCTTATGTAGAAAAATGAAAGAAAAAATAAAAATAGTTACTCAATGGTTATAGTGTGTTTGTAATAAAGATTTTTGAGTTATTTGTGGCCTATTTGCCTTATTGATTCAATGGAGTTCTCATTTAATTAATTTGGTATAATTTTGGTATAACACTTTGAGGTTTTCTTTACAAAATTTGATGAGCTAGCTATACGAGCAGTAGCGAAATGGCCATATGGATATGCTTTCCCAACAGTAATACATTATAATAAATATTTCATGAGAATATCATGAAATATTTATATTTGAAGGAATCAAGCACAATTAAAGTAAATTAATATTTCTGGACGATATGATAAGTCATTGTCATCATCATGTATTGAGTTAGGACAATTAATATCTTTTTCTGAAATGAATCCTGCTGATGTATCAGATATTTTTTTTTTTTTTTTTTTTTTTCTTGACTAACATACTCAAATTCTCCACAAGGAAGATATTGTAACATGTAAACTTTTTGTATCTAAATACATTAAATATTAAGCGTTTTTTAAATATTTATATATTAGCCATCGAATATCTTCTGGTGCCCTGGAAAAACCATTTTTCATAAAGCAATAAATACATTTTTGACTCGGTAAATAACAGTTTTACTTCTTTAGTTTTTATCATTGCATCCCAAGATAATCCTGGTGCTGTATAATAGCGACATGGGTCTAGTTTATAAATATTTTTGCATATCTTGCTAAAATTTTCAAATATATCTTTAAGTAGTAAAACATCTGTTTTAAGATAGAGTTCAGTGTAATCGAGTATTTCTCGCCAATTAAAATGTTGAAGAAATTATTGTGGCTTGAGAGATCAGTTTCCTTAAATCTGTCTGTACGATAAGTTTTCCTTACCGGCAGCAATATAGAGCAACTTGGTAATTTAAACTTGTTATCTATAAGCTGCTTAACTTATATTTTGAGGTACTTAATTGTTCTCAAGAATTTGCGACCGTGTAAAAATAAAAAAGACCCGATTTGTTTCACTTCAAGATTAACACTGATTTCTTTATTTCCAAAAACTTAAAAATAAGTCTAACAATATGTAATTGAGAGCCACTGTTGTTGTTGTTATTTTGTTTCTTACTTCCAATGTACCAATTGAACTTATTATTATTTGTATATAAATTACAAAAACAATCACCTTTATTCCGTTTAGCGTCATCAATATGAAACGATGTCGTTTGCTGTTGATTGTTACAAATCGGTATGCCGTTTATCAATATCAATTGTTATCGATAAGCGTCCATGTATTTTTGGTATGTCGTAAGCAACGTTAACGACGGCATCAATACAAGTTGACTCTGATTTTATCGTCAATCTCATTAGTGTCGAAACAGTTATATTTCTTTTGAATTTTGTGTATTAATAATTTTTGTGCTAAAAATATGGAAAAAGAAAAAAAAATTACAAATTGCAACCAGTTTAACAAGCTAGTGTAAGATATGGAAACAAATCCTTCACTTGCTAAAGATTTCCAAAAAGGAAGTGTGTCCTGTGATTTTAAAGAACAGTGGGAAAAAATTTCCAATATGCTAAACAATCTTGGCCCACCGAGAAGAGAAGGTGACGGTTGGCAAAAGGTAAGATATGTAAATAGTGCTAAGTGGTATGTTTCATGACTAAATTTTTTTAAAGGTTTGGCGGGATTTAAAATTTAAGGTAAAAAAAAAATTAGTCACAAACAAGGCAGAGTGCATGTCTACTGGAAGCGGAATTTAAAAACAAACAGTGCTCAGTCCCCTGGAAGAAGCTGTGGCAATACTGCTTCAGTTTCAAAAACAGTTAAACCCGGAAGGAGCTGTTCAGGGAGTGCAATCTGTTGAGCCTCAAATAGATGTAGCAACAGATGTTACAGAAAGCAGTGATTTGCTTCTAGCAAATGAGATTGAACTGTTGGCGCCTTCAACCTCTTATCAGAACGTCGAGATGTGCACCCCTTCAAAAAGAAAGGAAAAATCTGTGACAAACAAACCTTGCAACGACCATTATGAATTGCTACATAAGCACAGTGATGAACAGGCACAGATATTACAGGAGATTAACAATTCCATATCTTCATTGAAACGAAGCCTAAAAGATATAAGTAGGTACCAAAAAAATATGATAGAAATAAAAAGGAATAGATTTAAAATCGAATTAGAAGAAAATGAAAGAAAAAAGGAGCAGCATGATGCCGAAATGAAAATTAAAGGAATAAAATTTTTAATTAAGGAAAAAGAGCTGCAATTGTTAGACAAAAGTTAGAAAATTTAAATTTATATACCTAAGTAAAATGTGCCTTTGTTTTGTTTTGTTTTTTATATAATTATATAATATAACTTTAAGGAAAATGAATTAAAAGACTGAATTAAAATTAAAGAAAGCTTCGTTTTATTTCATCTCTTATACGAACTGCCTCAGACCCTTGTTCAATTTCATTGTCATTATACAATTCAGTATAATTTTGCACACTACTGCTTCATCTGGAATATGTAAACCATAATGAATACATATATTGTTAAGTGCAGCGCAAACATTAACAATTTTGATTGCTTTTGCCGGCGTATAGTGCAACTGACGAGCGCCAAGAAGACATCGAAAACGGTTTTTAAGAACTCCAATTGTTCTTTCCACTATATTTCGTGCTTTCGCTTGCTTCATATTATAGGTGGCTTCCGCACTACCTGCAGCTGTGGACCATTAAAAAGGGTTTAAGGGGATAGCCTGCATCACCTAAGAAGCAAAATTGAATAATTGATAATTATTTTATATTAAAGTTGAATTCTTACCTAATAGCCACGAATTACGATCACCAGCATTGTATTTTTCTTTTAAAATACGTTTGGCGTGACTGACATTCCATATTAAAGAGTCATGAGAAGAACCAGCATACCGAGCATCTAAAAACCGTATTCGCATTTTGTGATCACAAATCTAAATTTAAATTTAGAAATATATAAATATGTATGTATGTGTATAATTGTAAAAAAGCAATATACATATTTTTAAAAAACTTACAATCATTGCGTTTAAGCTTAAATACCCCTTCCCATTAAAGCAAAGATGCTGGTTTTCTCTATTTGGAGCCAATATTTTTATGTGGGTGCCATCCACACAACCAATGACACCGGAAAAATCTGATTTCTGAAAGAAATGAAGTTTTGCTTCAGCTTTTTCTTCGTATGTCATAGTAAATGTTATCCATTGTGGACAAATTTTCCTTTCCAAGACATACACAATCTCAGAAATTATCTCGGACACTACTGGTTGGGATAATCCTAAATTAAAATCATTAGCAACACTTAGTTGGTAGAACCCTTGCGCTAAAAACCTTAACGTTGCAGCCAATCTAATTGTGTTTGAAATATGTGTTGACTTAACTCCCACTTTTAAATGTGGTGTTATAGTCTCCAGCACATACTTAAAAGCATCTTTGTTTGAACGAAAAAAACTTTCGAACCTTTCAAAGAAATAACAAATTAACTCCTGGAGAATAGAAAGAACACTCAATTTATTACTTACTTTTTATCAGGTAATTCAAATATGTTTGATTTTTTTCTTATTAATCTTCTTTTCAACACCAATTTATTTTTACTTTCCTCACTATTCGGTTCAGAATTACAATCGGAAACAAAAAACATTTTGATTGATTAAATTTTTTAATAAACTCTGAACACAAAACAAATTATCTGTCAAATTATTAGAGATGTGCTTTTAAAACCTTAAATTAACGACATCGTCACATTTCTGTTATGAAATACCAGTTTATTATTGAATTGATGACGATGTCGATAAAATTTGATATTTATATCAAATTGATGACGATGATGCTTTAGGAAATAAGCGTGAATAATACTATATATTCATATAAGCCTACAGTTAAAGTAAATGTATTCTTTTTAACAACAACAAAACATACTACTTGAAAGAATTTAAGTGAGAAACAAATATAAAAACTAACGGTTAATAACCAAATATTATTACAGTCTTGTCGAAATTTATTCTCTTTTTTTACCACGAATATTTAGAGTTTATTTGTCCACTTGTTTTTTTATTTTTTCTTATTACGGACCACACCACGAAAAATCAACGAACAATTAGAATCGTGCCCCACCTTGGGCGCCAAAATATATGATAAGGAGCGTTTTTCTTACCGGCTGCAATATAGAGCAACTTGGTAATTTAAAGTTGTTATCTATAAGCTGCTAAACTTATAATTTGAGGCACTTAATTGTTCTTAAGATTTTGGGACCGTGTAAAAATAAAAAAGACCCGATTTGTTTCACTTAAAGATTAACACTGATTTCTTTATTTCCAAAAACTTAAAAATAAGTCTAACAATATGTAATTGAGAGTCACTGTTGTTGTTGTTATTTTGTTTCTTACTTCCAATGTACCAATTGAACTTACTATAATTTGTATTTAAATTACAAAAACAATAATACTATATATTCATATAAGCCTACAGTTTAAGTAAATGCATTCTTTTTAACAACAACAAAACATACTACTTGAAAGAATTTAAGTGAGAAATAAATATAAAAAGTAACAAGTACAGTGGTTTGTTTGCACAATATTAGCATCCTTCTTTTTAACAACAACAAACCATACTACTTGAAAGAATTTAAGTGAGAAACAAATATAAAAAGTAACGGTTAATAACCAAATATTATTACAGTGGTTTGTTTGTACAATATTAGCATCAAATTACAGTGGTAACAAAGTAAGAAAAGTGTAATGAAATTAATTTCAAAGAATAAAGCAAAATTGAGTAAATAAAAAATTAATGAATTAAATAATATTTATAAGTTGACCTAACACTGTCAATTGAGCCCAAGGAAATACATATTTCCGTTGGAAACAAATTCTTTTAATGTTTTGAAATTGTTAGCATCAAGATTGTTTGCTAAAGTCTCTAGAAGATATAAGTCGTAAAGAATCTATAATCTCAATTCAAACCCATCATGTTCGCTCAATTTGATATATAGAGAGAGTTATATATATCGTTCTTTATTAATAGGAATTACTTTAATACATACATTTATTATTGATGAAAGTTCTTAGAAAAATAAATGTCTTAAGCTGATAGGTTATAAAATAGTACTTGTATAAACACTGGAGTCTTGCATTTCATTTCAAACGCTGTGTGCGGGGCCTCGATAATTACCTGTGAGATGACATGCTATTGAGTTATATTGACGAGATTCATCTTCTACCGATATGACTATTCCCTTAAATTTAGACAAGCTATTTACATAAATTTCTATGGCGTCTAGTATTATTTTTTTCTGCTAAAACAGTTGCCGCATTGTTTCCGAAATAATGCTTTTGCCTATTTAGTTCTTTCTTAAAACTACACTTCATAAAATAACAAGACACACGCGATATGTTTTTGTACATTTTTTGTACGTACACTTATTTGATGGTCTCCTTTCTGCAAAATAGATTCCAAATCTGCATAAATCACAGATGGCACATCCAACTGCTTATGAAAATTTAAAAACCTTACTATGGACTCCTTGGCGGTAGGCATACATGGAAATTTTTTGCCATATATATTTTTATGATTATAAAAAGCATGTTAAATATGCATGTAACAAAGCCATGCATGAAATTTTCAAATAAAGCTTAGAAATCTAAAAAAGAAGAAGAAAAAATGGATGGTTATTAATTAATGTAGAATTAAGACTAAAATAAACGTTCTTTGATATATCAAGTATAAAGATATATCAAGTATAAAGAAATAGTGATATTTTTCACCACAATGCAGCAATAAAAGTTTTCTGTTGAAGCCCAACACATTGACACTGGCAGTATTTTGCATACCTTAAAAAATTGGTATTATTTCTCCCAAGCCAGTAACATCGCATGCAATATTTGTAATATTGTAGAAACTACAATTATTTCAGTACCTCTGATTTAAACTGTTGTCTTCATACTGGCAGAACCGCTACAATACACCATTTAAAGCGATAAATGTTGTTATTTTTAATGTTTTTAAGCGCGTATGTCCGTATGAGGACTTTTGGCAATGGAATATATCGTGAGCCATTAATTATGCTTGCCTTATTTATATTGATCTCTAGAGACTTTATCGAAAGGAACGTCCATCCACTATCTCACTCCTGAAATTCACCAATTTTCGTGATTATATCCATGCTATTTTTGGTAAATAATTCTTCAAGATCGTCCGCTTGAGTTACCAAGATCATATTAAAAATGTGTAACATTGGAGCCATTGTCAATCCATTGTAATCTTTATGTATTTACATATCAGCTCTAAATTAAATTTAAACGCTGTATGCACCTGTGCACGCTTATTCAAAAGAATGATAATTATGGTTTTACCATTTTGGAAGAATTCTTCTGGAAACAACTTTTCTCGTTTTTTGTTACGGTATTAGTAGGTTTCAACTTTACCATTTAAACTTATACTTTCTTTGCAATTATTCTTATGTTTGTCGCTTCTTATACGATTTGAATATGACGATGACGACAGTAACAGCTCAAAGTACTTTAATATAAAATAATATTTATTTTCAACATGTTTGGACTTGTAGATAGTCCACATATTGACCTTATACCATTTTCCAAATTTTTTTATTAGGTTATTGTGATGAGGATCCATTTTTTGTTTTTTTGTTTTTGTTGGGGCAAATTAATAGCTTTTTAATGATCCTCCAATCGAACTCACAATAAGTTTTTAAGATATTTAAGGTATTGAGAGTTAAGCTGAATACCCACTGAAAATTCACCGTCTTCTAGTTTGTTTTTATACTTAGCTCCTATGGGGTTGTGTATATGTATAATTATTGAATTGTCAGCACACATTTACAAACGATTTTTTAGAACAATTGCATATGTAACAAAAACAAAATTTAATGACTTTTTTTTAGTATGTTTATTCTTCCTTATGTGTGAATATATATATATATATATATATATATATATATATATATATATATATATATATATATATATATATATATATATATATATATATATATATATATATATATATATATACTTATATATACATATGTATCTTCTAAACTATTTTTAATTACATTTGTTAGCATTTGTACATTTATCAATATGCCTATAATATTATTATTAGTATTATTCTTATTATTATTATAATTTAATTATTTTTATTATTACGAGTATTATTATTATTATTATTATTATTATTATTATTATTATTATTATTATTATTATTATTATTAATTATTAACAGAGAAACGAATAAACTACAAGACTGACACAGACAATTGTGTACACATATATCGACACACAATAAACAAACACAGAACTGAAAAAAGGAAAAAGAAATCTAATAAAACATAAACAAAACAGTGACAAAGTTTAGTAATAACACAACCAAAAAAGTTTTTTAAAGTATTTTTTAAAATGTAAATATCAACTGTGATTTGTGTTTGTATTGTTAATATGATTATTGTTGTTAAATATTGTTTGTTTTTAGAATAATCCCTAAAGATGACCAACAACGTTGGCCGAAATATTGGATTAAATAAATTTAAATATAAATATATATAAATTTGTAATATTTTAATTTATTAAACACAGACCTTAAGCCGAAAAATTTACTAAATTAATAATAATTAATTTAGTAAATTATTAATTTATAATAATTAATTTAGTAAATTATTAATTTTTAATTTAGTAAATTATTAATTTTTAATTTTAACTTGATTATTATTTTTATTTATTGTTGAATATTTTTATTATTTGTTTGTTTTTGAGCATATATTTTTTGTATATATTCTATTTACATTCCCTGAAGATGACCAATAAAGTTGGTTGAAATATTGGAATGTAAAAAAATAAAAACAACAAAGAGTTTTTGTTTTTTATTTATTAACAAATAGGACCTCAAGCCGAACCATATGTTTACAATTCAATTAAAATAGCAAAAATAGTATAAAACAAAAAAACTTATTTATATATAACGGAAGGCACGCCGAAACAAAGTCATCATGACACTTTACAAAAACATCAGACAAAAGTATGACAAAAACACCAATAATTTAATAAGGAACTTTTCGAAGCTTAACAACTAAATGGCGAATTTAAAGTCATCAACATTATTTTTAATTAAATGAATACAAATTGGACTTATACCTGGATTCATTCATGTAACAGTACTGTGAACATTAAAAACATTTTCCTACAGAACGGTAATGTACATACAAAATTAGATAAAACTTTACAGAGACACTTATATAATTTCCACAATATCATCTTAAGATTATTAATACAACATAAACACAATCTTAATACAATACATAGTATAAAGAAAAGTATAGAAAATAAGTTAAGAGAATATGACTTCAATATGCTAATGTTAACTGAAACGACTTTTACCAAAACAATAACAAAAAACAACAATATAAGACTTAACAAAAAACTAGAACGATTGAGAACAACAGAAATGCAGAAGATTAACATGAATTTTAACAGCGATTGGTTTATAAACAAAACTAATAAGATTATGCCACCGAATGTACAATGGTTATTACCACTAGGCTAAAAATTTGCCCTTCCACTTACAAGATATAATTTTCAATCATCTAAATGTATTACGGATGGAGAACATTGCACACAAACAATTAGCGAGAAAGAAAAACAAGAAATATCTAGAATAAAATTTGTGACACTTATTGAAGACAATAAGAGAAATATGAAAACAGATATAAGAGATAAACTAATACTAGACCGAAAAATATTTAAAAACAAATGACGATATAATAATAATAAATTCTGATAAGGGCAATAAAACCGTTGCGATGCTTAAAAATGAGTATAAAACAAAGATGATATCCTAGGAAATATCTGCACATACAGACGACTGAAGAAAGATCCCACCTTAACTCTAAAAAATAAGTACAACACGTTTGTTGACAAACTATATTCATTTAACCTTATCAGCTTAGCTCTTAAGCTAACAAGCTAACAACTAAGGTCGCGGTGGCACCAAGGATGTATGGTCGTCCAAAGATTCAGAAAGAAAATATGCCATTAAGACCAATTTGTTCGTCCATAAATTCAGCATCGTACGAACTTAATAAATATTTAACTGATATTTATAAGAACTCGATGATAAACTCAATACATAATATTAAAGACGCAGAAGAATTTAAATCTAGAATAGACAATAAGAACATTGATAAGGACGAAATATTACTATTATTTGACGTTGTTTCATTGTTTCCCAGTATTCCAGTGAATCTAGCCATCAATATATTAGAAAGTAAATGGGAAATATTACAGAAGTACACAAAAATACCTTTTTTTTATTAGGACCAGCACTCAGGCGATAACCCCTACGTATGCAATGCATTGTGCCAGAACTAGGAAATTAGGTTGTGGAATGGGAGATAGAGGGAGTAGTGCTTGTGAACATTCGATTTGAATCTTTGCACATTGAAAGTGGCAAGAAAAACCTCTGCAGGGAGTTTATTCCACATACGAACTGTTCGGCTAAAAAACGAATTTTTTCTGTAATACGTTGTGCGATTCACTGGCCAATCGACCACAAAGGAATGCGCTCTTGATCCGGATCGCGTTGCACGTATGAAATTACGGTTTTCAGAACAAGTTCCCTGATTTCAAAGGAACACATTTCGTTGTAGTAACGATAAAACCATGAAACATACCCCACATTGCGTCAATGCTCCAGTGAGTCAATAGATAAAGGTGACACAGATAGTAAGGAGATCAGATGGAGTGAAGTATTTCTTTCACCGTTTCAGAAAACCTAGGCACTTGAACGCTTCATTTGCAACATGAAAAATGTGCTTGTTCCAACGAACATCGCATTGAATTTTAATGCCAAGAACATCGAGCGCTCCTGATTCCTTAATATATATATAACCCATAATTACAGATGCCGTAGCATGTTCAGCAGTACGCCTGAGCGAAAGCACGCAGCACTAGGTTTTATAAGCGTTAAACTGAACCCTGTTTGCCAGGCCTCATTCGAAATCAGCAAAAGGTCGCGATTAAGGTATCGTCCATCTGCTTTCTCATAACCTCAATTTCCCAAAGGCTTGGTCTACTGCAAAACGAAAATGAATGGCATATGCTACTGTCATCTGCAAAAGAATAGATAGGATTGGAAGTCTGACGAAGAAAATCATTAAGAAAAATGAGAAATAGGGTAGGGGAAAGGATGGAACCTTTCGGTACCCCGTTTGATGAGATCCCATCTATAACAACTCGTATAGTGCGATCCCTGAGAAAACTCGATGTAAGTCGAGTGAAGATATTACCGACACCAAAAGCAATAAGTTTTGATATGAGTGCACCATGCCACACTCTATCAAACGCTTTGGAAATATCTAAAGCCACCACCTTACTTTTGCCGAAATAGTGAATGGATTGACACCATTTTTCCGAAAGGAAGGCCACTAAGTCACGCGTAGAGCGTGCCTAACGGAAGCCGTACTGCCGGTCACTAAGTAAGCTGTTGGACTCCAAATATTTCACAAGATGAAAATTAAGCATACTTTCCATTACTTTGAAAAGTGCAGAGCAAATTGCGATTGGGCGGTAATTATCAGGGTTGATAGCCTCTCCCTTTTTGGGGATTGGTGTTACATTAGCAACCTTCCTACATGATAGGAACTAACCAACATGGTACAAAATATTGGACGCGCTAACATCAAAGAGCACTGCTTCAAGACCAGTGCTGGAATTCCAGCCGGACCGGGGGACTTGTATATGTTGAGATCCGCTGAAACCTTTTTAACTACACGTGCTCGAAAGCATATATCTGGCATTGTTACTGATACTCTCTCCAGCGCCTGCAATGGTTGATTGCTTTCCGGCAAGAAGGAGTTACTTGCAAAAATTTTAGCCAAGACATAAGTTTTATCAACCGGATCGTTAGTTATTTGATCATCTTTTAAAAGAGGCGGAATTGAGGAGCTAGCATTATCCTTCACTCTTTTAACAAATGACGAAAAGCTTTTGCTACCCCGAGGAGTAGTAAGAACTTTAGCAGGAAGGCGCTGCTCGTATAAAGCTTTTTCGCGCCGTAGTACTTTGGCACACAAAGATCTCGCCTTTTTGCGTAGCAAATAATTTACGGCGTTTTTGTTACACCGCCATATACTGAATGCTTCCTCTCTGGATCTGCTGCATTTTTGCACGTCTGATTAAACCAAGACTTCTTTCTTGGATTAACACGGATTTGCTTAGATGGAACGAAAGTTTTCATTCCAAGCATGGCATCGATTTTATTGTCCAGAAAACAAAGTTTCCAATGAAAATGCCGAAAAAATTCTTTGCGCTCAGCCCAACGAGCCTTTTCGTCCATATATTTTAAACGTTTCGTGGCCATTTTTGAAACGTTGTGAAGATTAGTGATCGAAAAGGAGACGGAAATAGTGCAGTGATCCGAATTACCGAGAGGCGCAAGAATACTTATCTCATACTTATCAGGGTGTGAGGTAAGGAAAAGGTCAAGAGTATTGTATTGTTGCCTTTCAACACACGAAATATGTGCTGGCTCGTTAATAAATTGCGCGGCGAATAGCTCAACATATTGGCCCTCTAGGGTTTTACGGTTTGAATGGCGAATCCAAGACGAGTTGTGAACATTGATATCACCAGCAACAACAACTTCACTGTTCGGACAGCTTTCTAGGATTCTCGATATGGAATCGGAAGTGGCATCGACGCCAGAAATAGATTTATCCCTTCCTGCGTTTGGGCTTCTGTATAAAAACCCGAAATATAAGACCAGATTTTGAATTTAACCCAAAGACAGTTAAATTCAGCATCATTTGCCTAATGATTGCTGGCACTGGTACACGACTTCATTACGAATGTACATCGCAAGGCCCTCATGTAGACTAAAAAAAAGGTTGAAGAGAGTACCCAGGCAAATGAAAATCCTGTAGATCAGCATTCTCAGATACCTGGGTTTCACATAAGGCGAAAATATCAAGCCAATGGAGACAACTGTGTGCATACACAGAAAGAAAATTCGGTCTTAACCCACGTATGTTTCAGAAATCGATTCTAAATCGTTCTGTTATTCAAACCTTTAGTCTATTTTATAATACTAACACCCCTGTAAAAACTGATGCTTTTGTGACTATTTAGTGACCAGTGTTATACCTACGCCACTAACTCGTCAAACGACAGTTAACACAAAGGTACAAGTAAAATAAAATTACAATTACTACAAAAAAAGGGGAAAAAACTAGAAATAAGGAAAGGTACTATTTGCGGTACAATATGCATCGTAAAGAGCGATAAAAGCCCTGAGCTGGTCACATGCGACCCATCGTGCCATCACTGTTATTATTATTATATTTTTTTGTCTTGAGTTTATATTGTTTTTTCTGTGTTGATTTTATATGTACTCGTATTGTTGTTGTAAATATTGTTTTGATTGTTTTTTCTTTCTTTTTTGTAACTGTTATAAGAATTTATTTTTGTTTGGTTGCTTATTGGTATATTGATATTTTTGGTTTTATGTTTTTTGATTTTTAATTTTTAATATTATTATTGATTAAGTTTCGGTGCTTATTTTTTTATATTTTTATGGCACATTTAATGAAAAATTGATACTTTATTTAAAAACACTACATAAATTAAAAGAACGACGAAAGAAAAACGCGTGCGGACAGGACAAATGACAGAACGGTCCTAAAAAGATGTTTTTAGAGCTAGTGAAGTTTTTTTATTAAGGATTGCAGATTTTTCTTATATGATAATAAGTATTACCAGCAGAATAAAAGAATGCCAATGGAATCTCCAATTTCTCCAGTTATTGCAGATATAATAATTGAAGAATTATTGAATACCGATCTTAATAAGATAGATATTAAGCCTAGAATGATTACAAAATATGTAGATGATTTATTTGGAACAATAAAAATTAATCAAGTGGATAACACGTTAAAGGCATTGAATACATTTCAGAGACAAATTTAATTTACACTAGAAAAGGAAGAAAACAACAAATTACCATATTTAGACGCCCTGATTATTAGGAAAGGAAACATAATTAAGCTCGACTTGTACTAAAAATCCATATCATCGGGAAGACTAATCAATTTTTGTTCAAAACACCCCAAAAACATAATAATGAATACTGCAACCAACTTTATTTCACGAGTACTAAATATTAGTAATAAAGATTTTCAGTCAACAAATAAAGAAAAGATACTCAAAAATGACTTCCCTATCAGAACAATAAACAAATAAATTTTTAACGTAATAAGAGGTAAAAACATATCACAAGTTGACAAAAGTAGAATAATAGAAGAACCAAAAAAGATGTACAAATCATTTGACTATATTACTGGCTTTTCTGAGAGTTTTAAAAATTCCGATATTTATGAAAGAGAAACAAATACAACAAAGAGATGCTTCATATAATAAACACGCCTACAGAAAAGAGAATAGATTACAAAACAGACGTAGACAATTGCGCTCACATATATCGGTACACAATTAGTAAACATAGAAAAAATAAACAAATAAAAACAACAACAGTCAGTGACAAAGTGTTTTCATAAACAACAGACGACGCTGAAAATTAATTAGTATAAATGTAATTATTAATTTTCAATTTTGAACTTGATTACTATTTTTTTTTATTGTTGGAATATTTTTGTTATTTTCTTGTTTTTGAGCATATATTTTTTGTATTTAAATTTAGTATTTTAGGACGTGCAGGCTGACATTTCAGTGATGCCCAGTTAAATATACACATTTAGTACAAATTTACGTAACACTTCATATTCATCTTTTTCGATCTTCAACAAACTTTTTGGAATTTTTAACAAACATGCGCAGATTATTAAATAATATAAAAATAAATAATAAATAAATAAAATAAATGTACATGAACCAGTTTTTGACCCATATGCAGTTTAATAAGCCATAATCTTGGCTACATTTTGCCACCATTACTTTTTACCAGGCCAGTCTTTGTCCGATACGACATATGCAAAACACTATTTTCATATAAGTCACTCAACCCATTTTGGGTATATACATTATGCAATTTAATAGGCCATAGGTTAAAGGTTTCAAGTTTTAAATATACGAGCGTATTAAGCCCGCATTAAACCGGGTGTTATAACGCCAGTATATGCCGATCTTTAACTCTCAATAAAATGTATATCCTCACAAGAACGCTTAATACCTTAAGAAGAATATAAGTAGTATTTAAACAGACACATATAAACGGCGCTGAATGTAAAACCTACAACAGTCAAACTTAAAGCTAAATACCAATTTGAAGCCCTCAAAAATTGATCCTTTTTGAGGCATATGGGAACCCTAACAACAGTACCTCCTAATTTTAAAAAAGCAAGAGATGCCAGAAACTGTTTTTGTATTTAGTTACAAAATCTTAAATTTGGAAAATTTATTTATAAATATCTAAAAATATTTAATTTTTTAAGTTTTAATTGTAAATTAAACTTGATCAATCAAATATTTTTGAAAAAATTGCCTTAATCTGTAAAACCTGAGGCATATTTTGTATTAATTTTATTCATTTTTTTAAGCTTGATTTCCATTTTGCTTTTAAAAGTGAAATTCATTACATTTGTAATGCTTAGTTTTGTGTTTGCTGGGCAATATTATCATATCCAATACAGAGGCATTTCATTTATTGAGAGTTTTGGTTAACTATAATTTAGTACAAAAAAGGTAGACCAGACTAAACAATTGTTATGCTAATGTATTTACCTTTCATAATTATACTGTTTTTATTTTAAGAAATATTATGTCGTTATTCATGATAAAAATCTTAAACAATAATTTTAGATAAATTGTGTGCAAATGCTGAAATTATTTTTACTTTTGGCAAATATATTTTATTATTATTTGTTTATTTTATTTATTTATTATTATTTTATAATATGAAGTGTAAACATTTTTTCTAGAAAAATTGGTTTGAAAAAGTGGTTAAAAATGTTTGAAATTTTTATTGTAAAGGGCGGTTTACATGGTCATAGAAGTCTTACTACATGTCAAATTTTTGTGCAGAACAGTACCAGTGGGATCGTCTAAACAAAATACGTAATAAATCTGCATAAATTGAGAGAAATTACGGATGAAAATTTGACAGTCGTATGGCTCTCTATGCTTTTTAAAATTTTTCAATTACGAATCACTAGATCAGGGAGGCATTTTTCTGCAACTGCCTAAAAGTCTATGTATACCAATTGTGTAAACGCCAAAAATTCTGTCGTAAGATTTTCACTCTCACTTTTAAAATACGGATGAAACTTTATATTATTTTCTCTTAGATTTTACATACGTAAAGTCGTACCGTCTAAACCACCCTTTAGGGGCATACGTAAAACCAAGTTCATGAAAATGTTTTTACTACAATGTGTCTTGATGCATATTAGCACTAAATAAATTTCAATAAGTCTGTACAGTTTTTTTAGTTATCTTTTTGACAAAAAAAGTTAGTCAATAATAATATTAAATAAAATAACGTAAGATTTTAAGCTGAAAAAAATATTTTCTTTTTCTCAAAAAAATTATTAAAGCTTTATTAAAAAGTAGTTTAAATTATCTTAAATAACCTAATTATCGTTTCATTGATGTATGATTTTCATATTTTATTGAATATTAAATGAGCGTATTAAAGAATATTTAAAACAAACCGTCAAAATTTATGAATTAAGTTTATGACTAATATTTTAAAAGTTCTTTTCTCCACACGTTTAGGGAACGAAAAACGAATCAAAATTGTTAAAGTTATTTCTAAAACACTGTTTAAAAACAGTTGAAAGGATGTCAAAATGTATTAAATAACTTTTTTATTAATATTAATTAAATAAATTTGTCATATATATCTCTAAAAATAATTCGCACACATGCACAGTAGGGTGTCCCAAAAAAATTTTTTTTTCTGATTTTCATAGGTGCTCAATCAAAATTTAAAAGCTTATAGGGTTAAGTATTTTTGAGTTTTTTTTTAAGAAATTTCGGAATAGATTTAGAGGTCGCGCAAACTGAGTTTTCATAAAAAACCGGAGTTTTCGGCCTTTTTTCTAACTTTACTCATTACTTGCTTAATAGCCACGGGCTTCTTAACTTCTGAGGAAACAATGTTTAAGAAAAGTTTCCAAGCTTTATTCCTGTGTAAAAAACGTATGTGTTCTGGTAATTATTTAGCTCATTTAGATACCCTAAATTACAATGTTTTGTAATTTTTTTTTTTTAAATTTTGTAATATTGCTTTAAAACTTTTTAAGTTTCAATGAAAACGAAAAAAACTAATGATGCAGTTTAAAAGACAACTTTACTCTTATTAATATTTATACAACAATTTTTGAATTCGTTCTAACCGTTCCTGAGTTATACCCGTTTTAACATTTATACCCAGTATATGTTATTATAAGCTGTTTGCCAGTTCACCAAACATACCCAATCAACAAAAAGAAAACACAAACTTTTGTTTTGCTCTGTATTAAATCATTTATTGGAGTAACTGCGATGTAGTTCTATACCTTGCAATAAATTCTGGAAATCAGTTTCAGAAGTTGTGACATTGATATAAGTATTAGCCAAAGCCACACCTCGTTCGTACACATCATTTACGACTTGTAAATGTTGAACTTTTTCCTTCGCATTTTGAAATAGCTTGTTGGCTTTCCAATTCTCTGGAAATATTGCAAGCTTCAAAAAAAGTAAGACTGGCTTTTGAAATAAAGTGTTGAATTTCTTTATTTCTAAAGTTTTCTTCTGCTAAAGTAACATTTATTACTTCATAGTCGCTGCATTGAGTATCTGCAAGTTCTTTTGTCATTAAACGTAAAGTTTTGGTGTCGATACGTTCATCAGAAAACGCCAAGGCAGCCAATTTCGGAGTTAAGTACCACTGATGACCTAGAAAAGTTTTAAGTGAGGCGTGTGCAATTTCTTTATTAAAAATTGTATAACCATCCAATTACTTTAATAGGTTCAGATCATTGGGAGGAGCGTATCGAGGGCACTGGCAAAGGTACCAATATTTTATATAAATTCTTAAAACAAATGAACTAAATTCAAGCAATGCATCAATTGTTGATTTGTCTATATAAGTTTGCAACTTCTTACGGAAAATGCATATTTTCAAAGAATATATAATTTTCATCATCCAGAGAACCCGATTGATAGCTCCTGGAGCTTTTACTGTTGGGTAGGGCATAGATTTATTATTAGAGGTTATCTTTGAAGATCGTTTTTAAATAAACAAAAAGAAACACGCATCTGATTGCTTTCAGATGAGAAAAAGAAGTGAGGAATTTATTTGCTGTTATGTAATAAGGAAGTTAACAAAAATGTATACACATATGTAGCTGTGTGCACGTGTGTAGACAGTTACTTATGAGCAGAAAAGTGAATTGGCTGATGCAATAAATATTACAGTATGTTTCAAAATAAAGAGTGCATTTAACACTTCCACTTTTATTGATCAGACGATTCGTTCTTTTCTAATGAACAAATATTTAAGAGTGACTTCAAGTTATTGAAATTCTGCTTCTTAAGAGGTTTTGTGAAAATGTCAGCCAGCTGCAAACTAGTTGAAACGTACTTCAGCTCAAACCCTTTATTTTCGTAGACCTCTCGGATAAAGTGGAATTTAACATCAATATGCTTAGTCCTCTTGTGGTATTGTGGATTCTTCACAAGTTTGATGGCACTTTGGTTGTCCAAACAAAGTTCCGGTATAGCGTTACAACCAGACATTTCATTAAGCAACCGTCGAACCCAAATTAGCTCTTTGACCGATTCGCACGCGGCCACGTATTCCGCTTCAGTTGTTGAAAGTGTTACCGTTGGTTGAATTTTCGACGACCACGAAATTGGTCCGCCACAAAACATCACAATGCTTCCACTAGTCGAGCGCCTAGTTTCCAAGTCGCCAGCAAAGTCCGAGTCACTGTAGCAAGTCAAAGAAAAATTATCATCTTTTTCAAATAATATACCTTCTTGTAGCGTTCCACGCAAGTATCTGAAGATCCGCTTCACTACAGCGACATGTTCGCTTTGATAGGAGTCCAGAAAGCGACTTGCATACGACACCGCATAGGCTATGTCAGGACGAGTCACAGTATATAAATACATCAGCGACCCCACTGCCTCTCTGTATGGATACTTAGCTTGTAGACCACTTTCAATTATTGTGCCCTCTGTAGGAGTTGATACTGGTTTTGCGTCCAGCATTCTAAATCATTCTAACACTTTTGTTGCGTACGCCTTCTGCTGCATAAAAACCTTTTCAGGTTCCTTGATAATTTCTACGCCCAGGTAGTAGAGCGATTCTAAAATCTTGACGTCGAAACTTTTTGTTAGATGATTAGTCAGCTTACAAAGTAATGCTGCCGACTGCACTGCTGCAATGCCATCATCAATGTAGATAGCAAGAATCAATTTTTCACTGTTGAAATTTCCGACAAAAACGCATGGATCTGCAGCGCATGCTTCTAGTTGAAAGTCTTCCAGCATTTTTGTAAATTTCTTATTCCAGCATCTTGATGCTTGTTTTAAGCCATAAAGGCTTTTGTGTAGCTTACACACCTTTTTAGTACCGTCTTCATAACCAGCAGGCTGATGCATGTATATCTCCTCTGTAAGAGTACCGTACAAAAACGCTGTCTTTACATCAAACTGCTTTACGACCATATCACGCTGAGCAGACATTGTAAAAATCATGCGTATCGATGTGAACCTGGCAATAGGGCTAAAGTTTTCGCAGTAATCAATCCCGAACTTCTGTGTGAAACCGCGTGCCACTAAGCGTGCCTTAAAACGTTCGATAGCACCGGCTTTATCACTTTTGACCTTGTAGACCCATTTATTCGATATCGCTGCTTTGCCTTCGGGTAAATTTACCAGCGACCATGTGTTGTTGTCACTCAGTGATTGAAACTCCTCATCCATGGCACACTTCCACTGCGACCAAAACTTACTAGAAACAGCTTGCTCATAAGACGCTGGCGCATCGCCCTCAGCAACATACGCACAACAAATCGCTGCATGATCTTGAATTTTTCTGCTCTTGGAACGCGTTACTATATTACGTGCATTGGGAGTGACAGTTGTACCGCTCTTTTCTGAAGCATCTTCAAAAACATTGTCAAAATCACTTTCTTCTTCAGAATCATCGACTTCAATTACTGGAGCTTGCTTTTCGCGTGCTCTGGACTGACAATCACAACTTCTGTGCATGTTTCCCTGATGATCGCATCTCTTGAAATTGAAATTTTTCGTTCAGCTGGTATCCAGATTCTATACCCCTTGCAGTTTTCTTCGTGGCCAACAAATACGCCTTTCTTAGATTTCGCGTCTAATTTTCGTCATTTTTCTTGTGGTACATGCACACAGGCATCCGATCCGAATACTCGAAGTACTTTTAAATCCGGTTTTTGCTTAAACCATAATTCAAATGGAGTAGCACCTGTCACTTGAGTTTTGCCAGTTCGATTTCGCGTGTACACTACATTCTGCACAGCTTCGCCTTAGTATTTTAGACATAATTCTTTTGCATGAATTATCGACCGTGCAGCCTCAATTATAGTCCTCATATCTCTTTCAGCGCGACCGTTATGCTCTGGCGTATATGGCGTAGACTTCTGGTGAATGATTTTCCGCTTGCTAAAAATGTCAGCTATGTCTTTATTGACATACTCACAACCGTTGTCTGATCGAATACAATGCACTCGCTTACTAGTTTCTACTTCCACTTGGTCCAAAAACTTTTCCACAAATGATGCGACATCCGCCTTGGATTTAATGCAGTACACAAATCGATAATTTGAGCAATCATCTCGAAACAGTAACATCCAGCGCGCACCGCCAAGCGAAGTTTCTTGCATAGGACCGCATAAATCAGTGTGCACAAGCTCACCTTGCTCCTTAGCTCTGTTCTTGCTCTCAGAAAATAGCAGTCGATGTTGTTTACCGAAGACACATCCTTCGCAAAAGAAACCATTTTCATTAAATGGAACATCTTTTTGACGAAGCACGCTTTTAACGTGATCTTTAGCTTGATGGCACATACGTTCATGCCAAAGTTGTAGCAATTCAGTTTTAACAGTAAAATTCGCTGCAGCTTCAACGGGTTTTGCCTTTAAAAGCAGCTTGAACAATTTCGAATCTCCACGTACGCCCTGCAGCCATACTTTACCTTGCTTCTTAAACCAACAAGTGTTGCCCTGCGCCTTCAAAGAATATCCTTTATCTAAACACGCATTTGACGAAAATAAATTTAGTTTTATACCAGGCACGTAAAGCACATCAGCTAAATACTTAGTGTTCCAGACATTACCATCGTACGCCTCTACAACAACGTCACCTTTACCGTATGCCTTGACAAGCGACCCATCAGCAATGCGAACATCTTTTGGCACCTTTAATTTCTCGTAATTTCGAACCCAGTCTTTGTGATACGTCATGTGATCACTAGCACCAGAATCTATATGCCAACTATTTGCTTGTGTAATGTTCGATTGCACGAACTCACTTATGAATGCATCGCCATCTGATAGTTTTTCACTATTCCTTTTATTCGGACAGTCACGTTTCCAATGACCACCTTTTTTGCACAGAAAACAGCGGCCCCTTTTTTTTATTTTTATCGTTTGCCTTATTCACCTTCTTCGCCACGAATGCACCCTGCTTACTCGGCTGTACACCTAAGCGAGCTTCTTCCATACATAAGCGTGACGTCAGCATTTTTAAAGTCACTTTAAAAACGCAACTATAACAATTTATGGAAATATAAAATAATTATAACGAAAAAAGTATCACCATTTTTAAGGTACAAACTATCAAAATAGTGTAACTAAGGAACCGTTAGACCAAATTCCATTTTTCTTTTTTTAGTTGTATAGAACATATCCCTCTTCAAAATCGCGTCACTAGTTTTTATTATTTCCATGTAAATTTGAAGAGTAATTAACCGTTTTTTACAGAATTTGTTAAAATATTACAAAAATATTTAATATGTTGAATCGAAATGGACAAAAATATTGCCGAAACTTAAACTTTTTGCATATAGAAATGAAGTTTGGGAAACTGTCCTTAGAAATATTCGATCCAAAAATTAAATCAACGTATTTATTGACAAAGGTATGCGTCAAGTTTGAACAAATTTTGAAAAACCCGATTTTTAACAAAGACTTGATTTGCGCGACCTCTTAACCTCTTCCTAAAAATCTAAAAAAAATACTGGACCTTATAAGCTTTTAAATTATGCTTGAGCCTCTAACAAAAAAAATGCACAGATTTAAGTTATTTCCTACAACACTTTTTAAGAAAGATGAGTAGCAAATTAAAAAAAACTCGTCAAAAGGCATTATATTAGTTTATCATTAATTTATTTAAATACATTTTGCACTGTTTGCAAACGGAAGAAAACAAAGATACCAATCTAACGTGCTACCACTTATCTTCTTAAAAACTCTTTGAAAAGCTATTAAATAGCAAATTTCGAAAAATTAAAAAAAAAAAATCGTAAAAATGCATTAAAAAAATTATTTTTAAAATTTTCTTAACAGGACTAATTGCTGTCAAATAATTTAAAAATTTTCTTTTAGCATCAACTTAAATAAGAGTCAACAAAGAAACAATTAACGTAATATTATTTTAATAATTTTTATTTAAATTCTTGTTTAGGTTTCTTAAGATAAGTAGTGTTTGATTTAGAGGATGAACAGAATTTTATTACAATTTCAATAACGAAAATTAAGAGATATAAAAGAGTGTTTTAGACTGTCAAACTTGGCATATGAGAATGGCTTTATGACAGGCCATCACACTGCTTAATAAGATAAGATTCGTATTTGTCGACGATACCAGATAGATTTCAAATTTTTTTGTTATTTAAGCTCTCATAAAACTTTTCTCACTTTTAAAGTTTGACTGTCTAATAGCCACCTAAAACTTAAAAAACCCTGTTCTATTGCTACCTTGAACTGTGTTTTATTATTATATACATAACTATTATTACTTAAATAAATCGCTGTTTCCCAATCTTAGTTTAACAATCATATTATTATTTACCCCCTTTTTACATAAGACAATACTGTCATGCAAAAACAATACAAACACAGTTTATCAATAGAACATGTACACTTTTTCAATTGTCTGAATTACTGTCTTGAATATCACAGACATAACCAGACTCCTCAACACTGCGATTAACCCCTATTTATGAGAAAGAAAATAAAAGGTGGCATCCTCAAAAATAGTGCGAAAAAACAAGCCACTATATATATAATTCTTACCTCAACAAATACACAAAAAAACTAATGACAGCTACAAAATCATGGACGATGAACACAAAATAAACAAAAATTTCAGTTGAAAAATTTTAAATTCTCATAAAACTTTATTTAAAAAATAAAAAACACATTAATTATAACCACAGATAACCGAGTAATGATATTTAATTATTCTGCGGCAAATGAGTAAGTATTGGCTGGTGGCTAATTGGAAATAATTAGCTGAAAACATAATAGATAGGTAATTTAGTTTCAGTAATACATTTTCTTTTTTTACAGGAACTTACCTTTAAATGGAAATAATTTATTTGCCTGGTGGACGGACAACTGGCAGAGCAGGATTTAAAATGGTAAGCTTTGCTGAAAATACAAAGTAAATTAGTTTTTTTTATATACAAAATGTTATTTTTACAGGAACTTACCTTCAAATGGAAATAATTTGTTTGCCCGGTGGACGGACAACTGGCAGAGCAGGACTCAAAATAGTAAGTTTTGCTGAAAGTACAAAGTAAATTAGTTTTTTTATATACAAAATGTTATTTTAACAGGAACTTACCTTCAAATGGAAATAATTTGTTTGCCCGGTGGACGGGCAACTGGCAGAGCAAGACCCAAAATGGTAAGTTTTGCTAAAAATAAAATGTAAATTATTTTTTTTTTTTTTTTTTTTTTTTTGTTATACAGGCCCTTACATAAAAAACAAAAGCCCTTTTCAGGCTCTAAAATACTTTTAAAAGAGATAAAAGAAAATGCTTTGAACAGCTCTTTTTAGGGCTAAAGTATATAAATTTAAGCAGGATATCTAACATGTTTGTTTGTAGGCGAATACATACAAAACAAAAGTCCTTTTCAGGGCTCTAAAAACTTTGAAAAGAGGTAAATTAAATTTTCAAAATTCGTTTTTAACGGCTTCAAAAATACTTAAAAAAGAAAAACAAAAAGAAACAAATAGAAAATATATATATTTAACACTTTCATTCTTACCTCGTTCCACCTTTTATTTTATACAGCTTATTTTTGGAGTTGTAGTGATTACAACTTTTGTTTGGCCGCTGGGAAATTGGCTAAGTAGAAGCCAGAATTGTAGATGTTAACTGAAAAAAGTAAATAGCAAGTAAATTAGTAATGCAAATAAAAAATTCAGTTAGAACAAAAATTAAAATTACAATGTTATGTATGTTAATGTAAAAAATTACCTCCTTTTTAAGCTATATTGTAGCCCTCAAAAGGGCTTTTTAAAGTTTTAATTAATCTCTTTTTCAAGTAGTTTAGAGCCCTGAAAAGGGCTTTTGTTTATGTAAGTACGTGTAAGTAAACAATAATACACATTTTACTTTCAGATAATACTTACCATATTCCGTCTAGTTGTGCAAATTGTAACATTTTCTTCTGCCAATTATCCAGCAGTCAAAAAATTTGTTTCCATTTGCAGGCAAGTTCCTGTAAAAAGAACATGTTAATCAAAAAAACTAATTCACATCCACAATTTCTAATGAATCCACAATACATTTTGTCTATAACACTACTTTGGTGTCTTCTTTAAATTCCACTTTCCGTCTTGAAACCTTACAATCTGTATTGGTGAGTCCACAACACATTTTATGTTTAATATCACTTTTTAGATCTTGTTTAATTTTTACTTTTTTTATCATAATATTTTAAATATCACAGAAGTATCATTTTAATCCACTCTTTTCATTTCACCACTTTAAGACACACGATTAACACGTATCCATATGCCAATTGTATAAAAGCGTACATACATGCATAGGAATTTTTAATTCTTAAAGAAAATTCAATATTTTAGACAAAATAAATGTCACTTGTTTCACTTCACTTGGTTCTAATAACGAACACAAATCCAATTGGACATAATTTGTTTACCAATTTGAGCTCCAAACAAAAAACAATTCTATTTTATTGAAGGTTTTAAATTTCAGGAAACATTTTTAATGTTCCCAAAATGCACACTAATTATTATAATTGAAATAAACTTACCTTGTCGGATCCTTTGGGAACCAGTGAATTCTCAGCAGCCCAGGACATCCCATAATGCACATGCGACTCCTAAAAAAAATAAACTATTCCAAAAAACTGCCAAAATTTGTTTGAGGAATAAATACTTACATTTTCAGCTTTGTACTGTTGATGTTCCTTTGTCTTTCTGATAATGCTGCACACATATATGTATACGTAGTTTTTGACAATAAAATTGGCGGAAAAAATGGAAAATTGTGCCAGTGTTACTAAAACTTTAATAGAAGCAGTAAAACACCGTTTAAAAACTAAAAAACCTAATGACAATGCAGACGACAAGGTAAATCGTATTTTTCACAGTGTACAATACATTCCTGGCCTAACAGACAACAGAAATATACGAAAAATAATAAAAAACAACAACAATATAGGCTTTGCTTACAAACCAACTAATACATTAAACACAATATTTACAAAAATTAAAGCGCCTATTCAAAAGCAACAACAAAACAATGTTGTTTACGAAATACCATGCATGGGGAATAAAGAAACAAAATGTAATAAATTATACATTGGAACAACAAAGAGAAGCTTAGCGACAAGAATAGCTGAGCATAAAATGGACATTAATAAAAGAAAGGAGACAACTGCATTGGCACAACACATATTAAAAACAGGTCACACAGCTGACTTTAATAATATCAAAATATTGGAGAAAGAAAAAATTATAAAAAAGAGATATACAAAAGAAAGTCTACATATACAGAAGAAAATAGGAATCACAATGAACCTGAAAGAGGACACTGACAACATTAATGGCAGCTAGAGAGTCGCTATTAGCTAATCTGCATTTAAGCTAAGATGTGTTTATTTTTGAAATTGTTCAGATGTTTTGTGTTAATGTTTGATGTGTTTAGTTTTGTTTGGAATTAATGTAATAACGTTTTATTTTGTAAGTATGTATTTCTGAAGTTTTTGTTTTCAATTATAATGTAATTGTAATTTTATGTTATGATTTATTTAAATAAAAAAATAGACGCCCTTGCTAAAGTCGACAAATAATCGACGAAACGTCGGGAAAAACAGTAATTAAACTGGATTTTTAATTACTTGACAACTGTAGGCCTTAATAGCTCGAAAATAATTGAATCTATAAATACAAATTAAATTATTGGCCAACTATAATCATCATAAAAATTTTCTAATTTTTTCTGCCAATTTGCAGTAAAATGTTTAACAAAATGTAAACAAAATAAAACGTCATTAACTCCTTAAAAGAAAAGAGAGAGAATTATACAAAATATAAGTTTTCTGTCTTGTAAAAACGAAGAGGTTAACTAAGTGATGCCACCTCTCCTTCCGTGTCTAATCTAGTCGGTTATCTATGTTGAATATTTAGAAGATAGTAAATAAGACAGTGATTTGGCATATTCCGACAATTTTATTATGTCTTTTTAATTAAATGATATTTGGATTATATTATCATTAGAATTACTACAATTTTCTCTGCATATAATAATAAAAATGGAAAGAAAGCAGGAAAAAACGCTAAAAACATGTTTTTTTTGCTTTCGAGAACGTAAACGTTTTTGCTCAAAATTAATTGTCATAATTATTGTCTGAACGCCTACACTATAGAAGTGTAGATAAATATTTTGAAAGCAAAATAAATAATGAAAGAAATTCTTTTCAAATTTAATATAAGTTTTATGACACAACTTTTTTTTAATACGAAAAAAAATTACAATACAATACAAAAAAAATATATTATAAAGCCCACATGAAACAATTGTTAAGATTATTTGCTTAATTTGGTACCACCTATAAAAAATAGTTTTTTGGTCTGGTAGCATGTTCTGCAAAGCAGATTTCTTTTCTCTCCCGCTCTCAGGTTAAAAAAGTTTACGTGCGAGAAAATAATACCGAATTCACACACCTTAATTTTTCTTGCAGCAATTCTAAATTTTGTGAAAGAGGAAGGAGTGCAAAATCATTGTATTTCTCGAATCCTCGCCCACAAAATTCTAAATTGCTGCTAAAAAGCGTGATATGTGTGAACTCGGAACAACAAAATTTTTTCAGCAAACTTTTCTTAGCTGAGAGCGAGAGAGAAAATACATCACTCATTCGTCCATGTCCTTCGACGCAGCGCGAAAAACACCAATTTTTCTATATAATTTGAAACAATGAAGAAACTCCAGTCAAAAAAAAAAAAAACAACTAAATATATAAAAAACATCAAGTGAAAAAGTTTTCGCTCGCCCTTATTTTCCCATTTACAGGCCTCTGAAATCTTAAAATTTTTTTATAATATCAATATGGGTATCATTTAAAAGCTTTTGAAAAAGTCTTTTAGAAATACAACATTTTTTAAAAATGCTTTACGCATTAAGAGCTGATGGCATTTTTATGTAAAATTATATATATATATATAAAACATCAGTTTTTCACAGGGGTGTTGGTATTATAAAATAAACAAAAGGTTTGAGTCTTTGTATTTGTAATGGCAGGAAGATTTAGAATCGATTTCTGCAACATACGTGGATTAAGAGCGAATTTCTTCTCTGTGTATGCACACAGTTGTCTCCATCGGCCTGATATTTTCGCCTTATGTGAGACCCAGGTATCTGAGGATGCTGATCCACAGGATTTTCATTTGCCTGGGTACTCTCTTCTACATTTTTTTAGTCTACATAGGGGCCTTGCGATGTACATTCGTATTGAAGTCGTGTACCAGTGCCAGCAATCATTAGGCACAAATGATCCTGAATTTAACTGTCTTTGGGTTAAATTCAAAATCTGGTCACACTTCTTACATTTCGGGTTTTTATACAGAAGCCCAAACGCGGGAAGGGATAAATCTATTTCCGGCTTCGATGCCCTTTCCGATTCCATATCGAGAATCCTAGAAAGCTGTCCGAACAGTGAAATTGTTGTTGCTGGTGATTTCAATGTTCACAACTCGTCTTGGATTCGCCATTCGAACCGTACAACCCTAGAGGGACACTATGTTGAGCTATTCGCCGCGCACAACCACCTCGCGCAATTAATTAACGAGCCAGCACATATTTCGTGTGTTGAAAGGCAACAATACAATACTCTCGACCTTTTCCTTACCTCACACCCTGATAAGTATGAGATAAGTATTCTTGCGCCTCTCGGTAATTCGGATCACTGCACTATTTCCGTCTCCTTTTCGATCACTAATCTTCACAACGTTTCAAAAATGGCCACGAAACGTTTAAAATATATGGACGAAAAGGCTCGTTGGGCTGAGCGCAAAGAATTTTTTCGGCATTTTCATTGGAAACTTTGTTTTCTGGACAATAAAGTCGATGCCATGCTTGGAATGAAAACTTTCGTTCCATCTAAGCAAATCCGTGTTAATCCAAGAAAGAATTCTTGGTTTAATCAGACGTGCAAAAATGCAGCGGATCCAGAGAGGAAGCATTCAGTATATGGCGGTGTAAAAAAACGCCGTAAATTATTTGCTACGCAAAAAGGCGAGATCTTTGTGTGCCAAAGTACTACGGCGCGAAAAAGCTTTATACGAGCAGCGCCTTCGTGCTAAAGTTCTTACTACTCCTCGGGGTAGCAAAAGCTTTTCGTCATTTGTTAAAAGAGTGAAGGATAATGCTAGCTCCTCAATTCCGCCTCTTTTAAAAGATGATCAAATAACTAACGATCCGGTTGATAAAACTTATGTCTTGGCTAAAATTTTTGCAAGTAACTCCTTCTTGCCGGAAAGCAATCAACCATTGCAGGCGCTGGAGAGAGTATCAGTAACAATGCCAGATATATGCTTTCGAGCACGTGTAGTTAAAAAGGTTTCAGCGGATCTCAACATATACAAGTCCCCCGGTCCGGCTGGAATTCCAGCACTGGTCTTGAAGCAGTGCTCTTTGACGTTAGCGCGTCCAATATTTTGTACCATGTTGGTTAGTTCCTATCATGTAGGAAGGTTGCTAATGTAACACCAATCCCCAAAAAGGGAGAGGCTATCAACCCTGATAATTACCGCCCAATCGCAATTTGCTCTGCACTTTTCAAAGTAATGGAAAGTATGCTTAATTTTCATCTTGTGAAATATTTAGAGTCCAACAGCTTACTTAGTGACCGGCAGTACGGCTTCCGTTAGGCACGCTCTACGCGTGACTTAGTGGCCTTCCTTTCGGAAAAATGGTGTCAATCCATTCACTATTTCGGCAAAAGTAAGGTGGTGGCTTTAGATATTTCCAAGGCGTTTGATAGAGTGTGGCATGGTGTACTCATATCAAAACTTATTGCTTTTGGTGTCGGTAATAGCTTCACTCGACTTATATCGAGCTTTCTCAGGGATCGCACTATACGAGTTGTTATAGATGGGATCTCATCAAACGAGTTCAAGTTAAATTCAGGGGTACCGCAAGGTTCCGTCCTTTCCCCTACTCTATTTCTTATTTTTCTTAATGACCTTCTACGTCAGACTTCCAACCCTATCTATTCTTTTGCAGATGACAGTAGCATATGCCATTCATTTTCGTTTCGCAGGAGACCAAGCCTTCAGGAAATTGGGGCTGTGAGAAAGCACATGGACGATACCCTTAATCGCGACCTTTTAGTAATTTCCGAATGGGGCCTGGCGAACAGGGTTCAGTTTAACGCTAATAAAACCCAGTGCTGTGTGCTTTCGCACAGGCGTACTGCTGAACATACTACGTCATCTTTAATTATGGGTGATACATATATTAAGGAATCAGAAGCTCTCGATGTTCTTGGCATGAAAATTCAATGCGATGTTCGTTGGAACAAGCACATTTTTCATATTGCAAAAGAAACATTCAAGTGCCTAGGTTTTCTGAAACGGTGTAAGAAATACTTCACTCCATCTGATCTCCTTACTATCTATGTCACCTTTATCAGACCGAAAATGGAATACAACTCTCATGTATGGGCCGGTGCTTCAAAGTCTATTTTGGAGTTACTCGACCGCGTACAGGAGAGAGCGAAGAAACTCATAGGTGACAGTAGGGTATCCAGCTCTATTGACTCACTGGAGCATCGACGCAATGTGGGGTGTGTTTCACTGTTTTATCGTTACTACAACGGAATGTGCTCTTATGAAATCAGGGAACTTGTTCCTGAAAACCGTAATTTCATACGCGCAACGCGATCTGCATCAAGAGCGCATTCCTTTGTGGTCGATTGGCCAGTGAATCGCACAACGCATTACAGAGAGAATTCGTTTTTTGGCCGAACAGTTCGTATGTGGAATAAACTCCCTGCAGAGGTCTTTCCTGCCACTTTCAATGTGCAAAGATTCAAATCAAATGTTCACAAGCACTACTCCCTCCATCCCCCATCCCAAAACCTAATTTCCTAGTTCTGGCACAATGCATTGCATAAGTAGGGGTCACCCCCTGAGTGCTGGTCCTAATTAAAAAAAAAAAAAAAATATATATATATATATATATATATATATATATATATATATATATATATATATATATATATATATATATATATATATATATATATATATATATATATATATATATATATATATATATGTAAGCTGCCAGACACACTTTTTTATTCAAGTGTGGCTATAATTTTTTAAGTTAGTAACTAGAAAAACGCTAACATTAGTATTTCTCAAAATATAACTGATCAATCTTTTATATAAGCAATAAATTCTTATACAAATTTTTTTACAAATACGCAAATAAAAATTATTGTTTTATGCTCCATATCAAATTAAATAAAGTAATAATAAAATTTAAGTGTTATTCATTTTTAAAATTATGACTACAACAAAATGTTAATGTTAATGCGATGTCTGTAACAATATCCGTTTATTTTTATTTATTAAATTATTTAAAATACAGCAAAATAATAACTTTGTTTTTTTCATGTTTTTTTGTACAATATTGCCTCATACTTTAAACATTACTGTTAGGGGCAAAACAATATTAATTAAACCTAAACAGTCAGAAATAGTATATTCAAGTATATATTTCATACCTAATAATTTTTTTAAATGCCTATTGGAGCACAACAACAAATTGAGTGCTGCCAATTTTAAATTCACCAATATGTGGCTAGGTTTTATAAATTATATGGCAACTTCTATTAAACTACCAAATCAACAGTGAATATCAACTCTTCTTCTTTTTTTAACAAACTAACTTAACAAATCGGAAATGTAAAGTTCTATAAAATTAAACAAATTTAATAAATTATTCAAAAGTTAAGATTATTAATTAAATAAAAATATATATTTTATGAACAAAAAAATCTTTTGTAAAAAATACTAAAAATACGTTGCAACTACTACATTTGGGTTTTCCTATATACTTATATCTCGAACACCAAGAGCTTATATCTCGAACACCAAGAGCTGTTCCTGAATGGGATCAATTGTGGATGAAAGCAACATATATTGTCTCCAATTTGGTATATATGTGTTATCGGTTGAGCATATTTTCTAGAACTAAGTATTAAAAAAAGGAAATTTTAAACTTTCACTTTTACTAAATTATTTTGCGTACTTTTTTGTCTTTAATATTGGCAGGTACATAAAGCAATGGTTCTACAATTTCATAAAAATCTACCATATCCTTAAAAAGGAAAAAAAAATTAAAAAATTAACTAAAACTATCTGATTTTATTCCAGAATGTACACATATTGTGACTTACCTCATATAATTGCATATTTAATGAACATATAGCTTGTGATGTTTCAAGATGCTTTCCAATTTCATCCTTAGACACTAAACGAACTTTAGGATAACCATCGTGACCCTATTTTATATATATATTTCCGTCACGAGCCAATATATTCTGATTATAATAAACATATTCTAATTACACACTAGAAGGAAGCGCAGGTCTGTGTGTTACTTCGGTATGTTTTTTGGTTCTGAAAATAAAAGAAATTAAATATTTTGGGAAAAAACGACTTTTAATTCCAGTGGCGATAGTTGTTCTGCATTGCTTGAAGGCAGTGGTAGTGTGCTGCAGACCAACAGGTTGTTGAGGTCACGTCGGTGGCCCATAAAACACGTATGGGATATGGGCAAGCCAGCGGTGTTACTTGCTGCTGTTGCTTCAGCTGTTGGCTCTGCTGCTCCTTCTTAAACTTTAAAAAATAAACTTTTTTTATTGCAGTGAGGGCAGTTGAAATAATTTGAATACATATATGTACATATATATAAACTTTATAGAGTTGGATATGTATAATTAAAAAATTTAATTTTAATGACAATATATATTTATAAAAGCAATACTCGTATGTCCTTAGTTTTTAGCTAAAAGTCTTTGTTTTTAAGAATTTAAACTAAATTACTTACCATTTTTCTTTTGAACAATAAAATCACACCATAAAAAACACTTGTTCTTAAAAAATTAAAAAGATGACATTATTCCCAAAAATTAACTAGGCATCACTTATTGGATTGGTAGCACTTTGGTATAACCATGCCAGACTTAAAATTTAATTTCATAAACTTATTAGTAATATATTTTCATACGAAGAAAGAAAAAATTCTTAAATATGGATAATAATAATAATACTTATGAAATAATTAGTTGAATTTTTTTCATATTCCAACAAACGAATTAATTATAATTTTGGTTTCAGCTCATTTTGATTTTAACCCCTTCACGTCAATGGAAAACATATTTCCCAAAATTTAAATTGGTAGTTTTAATAACAAATTTATTCTTAATAATAATTTTACCGACTGGGTGTCGTAAAACAGTGATGATTTATTGTAAAGGAAAAGGAAAATCCCATACTTTTCCAACTGTAAGGTCTTTTTTTATTTAGTTTGTTTCTGACTTTTTATACTAAAATTATTACGTGGTAAGTATAGAAAACTAAAACATAAAAAGTCAAAATTTGATAAGCTACAAACAGTGTCTTAATTTTGTACATTTATTCCATGGGAAACATTTTTCCCTATGGACCAAAAGGGAAATTATACGCAACTTGTCCATTGATATTGAGCCATCTGAACATGATCACAACATAAAATTTTGTTTACAGCTATGGCTAACAAAGGGTACAAAGAGTTTCATTTACACGAAGACGAAATATTGCAACTGCTAATGGCGGATAATAGTGATGACGAAGACGATCTTTATCTGGATGAAGAAGATCAAGCTTTTTAGAAAAAGACGTTTAAGAAGCTGCAGATGTGGTTGAAATCAAAAATGCTGTTCAAGAAGCCGATGGTGACACCAATGGACATTTTTTCTGAAGTGACCAAGTTGAATTTGTTTTTGTCACATATTGTTATACCGGAGAGTACAAGGTATGCGGAACAAAATAGAAGATCTTTAGTATTGAAGAAGACGAAATGAAAGCGTTTTTAGAAATGAATTTTGTAATGAGTTATAAAGTTTTACCAAGTCTTCGAAGTTACTGGTCTACTGATATGAAGATATGGGTTTTCCTTACATTGCTAACATTATGACTCGCACAAGATTTGAGCAAATACGACAAAACCTGCACTTCTATTATAATGATTGTAACTCATCTACTTCTGATAGAGCTTATAAAATAAGACCAGTATTTGACCATTTTAACTATTGTTTTCAAAATGTCTTAAACAACTCGAAGAGGCAATCAATTAACGAGCACATGATGAAATTTAAATGGCACAACGTGATGAAGCAGTACATTAAAAACAAGCCTATCAAATGGGGCTTCAAAATGTGGTGCAGATGTGATTCTTCGACAGGTTATCTATTTGAGTTTGATTTATACACGGGAGAAAAACTAATCCATAAATCGGTTTGGGTGAATCCGTTGTACGAAATTTATTTTGATAACTTCTTCAATTCTCCTAGCTTACAATACAAATTAATGATGCAAAATTTAAGGGCTTGCGGTCCTGTTCGCTTAAATAGAAAAAATATCCCCAAAAACCTACCGTTGGATAAAACAATGAAAGGAAGTAACACTTATTGCGCTAATTTTCAAGGTATCTCTTTCGTAAAATGGATGGATCAATTTTTTATATCCAGAGCAAACGACTTTTATAAAGAGTAGGCAAGCAAAATCAGCTCAAAAATTAAGTGTACTTTGTCCTGAAATGATCGTAAAATATAATAAATATATGGGCGGAGTGGATCTCATGGATCAGCGAAAAGTATGTTATGATGTAGATCGCAAAGCAAAAATAAAATACCATTTACGATTGTTCTTTGATATTATGGACATAGCAATGAACAACGCGTATGTGGTATATACAAAACTGCATAAAAATAAACGCGTTGAGGGATCACTTTTGAACAGTTTGGAGTATAGGCAGGTTGTAGCACGAAATTTAATAAATAGCTATACATCTAGGCAGAGAGCAAGACCTATTCATAAGGAAGGAGCGAAATCAAAAATTAGTATGAAGCACAGTTTACCAGCGCAAAAGACGGCCAAATGAAGAGATGTGTAAACTGCGCTAAAAAGCATATAGAGAATAATATTTGTGTTATGTGTAATGTCCATCTCTGCTTTACAAGCAAAAGAAATTGCTTCTCAGAATATCACAATTAATTTCATAAGTTTTTTTGTATTTTATTTTTACTACATTTTATGTATTTTTCTTGTAAAACTTATCATAAAGTTCAATAAACTAAATTTTTTTTACCTTTTTTGCCCATAGGGAAAAATATTTCCCAGAAAATTCAAAGAAATCTACCCACGAGTTTATTATTTCATTGCAATTTTTGTTTATTTTGTATAAAAATAGACTAAGAAACCCCATTGAATACTAGTATATAGCCCCGGTTTCCTTATGGTCGTGAAAGGGTTAATATTTAAGAACTTTTAAGAAAAAAATTATTTACAAACGTCAGCGTTTTCCAAAGAATACAGGAAAAATTTGACACGAGCAGAAATTAGAAAAAATCGTCAAAATGATTAAAATTGGTATTACTTAACAAATATAAGCTATATGCCAGATTAGAGCCAGTATATGTGGCTTTCATCCACAGTTGGTCCCATCCAGGAACAACTGTTAGTTTTCGCGATATAAGCCTACATCTAGTGTGAATTAAAGTTGAAAATTTCCTATTTTTAATACTTGGTTCAAGAAAATATGCTCAACGAATATAAACTATATGCCAGTTTAGCGACAATATACATATATTAGTCCCATCCAGAAGCAACTCTTAGTCTTCGAGATATAAGCCCATGTATAGTATGAGTGAAAGTTGAAAATTTCCTTTTTTCTAATACTTGGTTTAAGCAAATATGCTCAACAAATATAAGCTATATGCCAGATTAGAGCCAATGTATGTGGCTTTTATTTACAATGATCCCATCCAGGAACAAACCTTAGTTTTCGAGACATAATATGTAGTATGTGTAAAAGTTATACATTCTTTTTTTTAATACTTGGTTAAAGAAAATATGCTCAACGAATAACGCATATATACCAAATTGGAGACAAATTTGTGGCTTTCATCCACAATTGGTCCTATCGCGATATAAGCCTATATATAATATATAGGAAAGCCCAAATGTAGTAGCTGTAACGTATTTTTTGTCTTTTTAACAAAAGATTTTTTTTTTTTTTTGTTCGTAAAATATATATTTTTATTTAATTTATTACAATAATTTACTTTAATCGTACTTAAAATGGCCATATGAATATGCCTTCTCCGCAGTAATACATTTCATTTTGTATTTTAAAATAATAAGAATTTCGTGATACTATCATGAAATATTTATATTTGAAGGAACCAAGTTTAGTTTGTTATTCTAGTTTGTTATCTTCACGGAGATAATATTTTTTTTGCTATCTCAGAGTGTCTGCATTTGATGTCAAATTTGGCAACTCTTTATCAGTTATAGAAAATCTTTTGTCAAGACTTATCGTTTCGTGCGGTTACTAAATTAGCACCAGCAGGATTTTTTAAATTTGTTTTGCAAAATGTTGTGAAAAATAAGTGAAAACGGAAGGTAATAACAATTTTTTAATATACTTTCTATTGAACCATGTAATAATTTTAAAAAATTGTATATTTATGGGTCACAGAAAGCACTGTTCGCCGATAAAACGTGAACTAATAAAAAAATTTGCCTTGCCTAAATAAGGGAATTGCTGGACGGTTCCAATAAAATGACAATAAAGGCTCTAAGATATGAGCACAAAGTTAAGTCCCGTGTTAGGAAGCGAGTTTTGTCACCTTTAATAGTAAAACAGATAGTACGGACGACTAAATCAAATCCCTTTATGACAGCTACGGAGCTCAAAAAAACATTGGATGTGCCGGCAAGCGAAAAAACTATTCGCCGCAGACTTCGGGACAACCGCTGCTTTCCTGTAAGCATGTTGCCCACTGATATCTTTTGCTAAGGCACATCTAAATTGGTCAAAGGAAAAGTTGAGAAAAATGCTATGGACTAACGAATTCAAAAATGTTCTTTGTGGTGGAAAGAGTTCCTGATGTTTTGTCCGTAGTACACCTAACAACGAATAAAAGCTAGAATTCATATCAAAAACTATCAAACGTGAAGGTCATAGTATTATGGTATGACGTTGCTTCTCGTATAAGGAGTGGGTCCTATATATTGGATTAAAACCGTTATGGATTCATCGGTTTACGTAAAAATCTCTGATCAAATTATGCTGCCGTATGGTTACTACGAAATGCCGCTGGTGTGGGTCTTCCAGCAAGACAATGACCCTAAACACACCAGCAAAATGGTTCAACGATAACTCTATCACTGTAGTGAAGGACCTGCAAAGTTTAAAGATGCCAGCTTTTAGTGGATTCTATGAGAAGACGTTGTGCCGCGGAAATAGCAATCAAAGGGCACGCGACAAAGTATTAAAATCATACAAATAATTTATCTACAAAATATCTGAGTAAAATTTTTAATTTATTTTAAGAAAGATCACAATTTTTTTTTAAACGAACTGAAGTGCTATGATTTTGTCTGCGTAGTTTTTAAGTTTTTTGTTTTTATTAATTAGCGTATTTTAAACTATTGAAAAAAAACCAATAAATTTTCTTATAATAATAAAAAAGTAGTGTTTTGTCATTTGTCCTGTCCGCACGCGGTTTTGTTTTGTCATTCTTATAAATATTGTGTTAATTAAATGTGCCATAATTAAATAAAAAATAGCAACAGAAACTTAATAATAATAATAATAATAATAATAATAATAATAATGATAATAATAATAATAATAATAATAATAATAATAATAATAATAATAAAAGTCAATAATATAAAACCAAAAATATAAATGTAAAAATATATGTAAGCAAACAACTTAAAAGAAATTCATTTAACAGTTACTGTTACTAAAAAAAATAGTTGTATAATTAACTATACTAATTTTGTCAAATTCCTGTTACTCTTCTTGTTTTATTAAAACGACCTTCTTCTTTGACTTCTCAAGTTCAAGTGAAGTACAGTTTTTATTAGGTACTTAAAGAATATTTGTAATATATGTACATAGTTAAAGATTACAATATGATTTATACAAACAGTTTTGCATGTAAGACAAATCTACCTGCCTCTTGCATCGTAAATTTTAAGTCACTCTTTTTACGTTATTAAATGCAGTGCAGTAAATAGATTATAAATACTGGTATTAAATCAAGTGTTGGGTCTTTAATTGCATGTAACTAAGTGGTAATAAATTAAAATTCAATGTAGCTTTAAATGTTATTAAAATATATATATTAAGATAATTAAGAAAGTATTTTTATATACTTAATAAAATTAAGGAATTTAATTCAAACATACTCCACCCCAAGAACTAGTGTTCTTAGCTGAATAAATTGAAAAGTTGCCTACCGATGGAAGTATTTTAGTCGAGCTCAATCGGCTCCGCTATGCTTCGACTCACAGCGAATAGCGTAGGCTTAACTTTTCATCTTTATAAATACTTTTTTAGATACATTTGTTCATATGCATATTATCTGTTGGGAGTAAACAAATTTTAGTTATGGGTCGTTTCAAAACCTTTTGCTTAGTGCGAACTGCGACCACCCTAACTTGTCCATCAGTGCCTGGATGAACCTCCTCAATTCTACCTAACATCCATTGACCTGGAGAACATCTTTCGTCTTTTATAAGTACCAAATCTTCAACCTTAACATCAGCCTGCTGCTTGAGCCACTTAGGTCGAGACTGTAATCGATTTAGATACTCAGATCTCCATCTCCTCCAAAAATGTTGCTTAATTTTTTCGATTACTTTCCATCTGTTTAGATAATTTATCAGGCATGTCACACATTCCAATCGGAATGGTTTTAATTCCGTATGAACAATTCCGATCGATTTTGTTTTACCTTCTGTAGATTCCGACCGATTTTGTTTATACCTGAAAAGTACTGAATTTCCACTATTTAATTTAAATGTGGCAATATTTTGCACACCTAAGTAAACGACAAGGCTAATCTAAGTAGGACACATCCTAATAGTAAATTTAAAAAACGCAAATAAAAAAATTTCGAGGAAATTAAATTCCGCTTTGAAATTTGAAGATGGTTTCATTCCGAAGAAATTTTTCGTGTTTAGTTTTCTGAAGAAACAATTCACGGAATTGAAACCACTTTCGATCGGAATTGAGTTCTGTGACATGCCTGTATATTGTGATCAAGAAGAGATTCTTCTTGTAGACACACTGTGGGCTCCCCAATCAAGAAGTGAGCAGGTGTGAGTGCATCAGTATCACTTGGATCAGAAGAAAGTGGGCATAGTGGGCGTGAATTTAGACATCCTTCTATTTGACACAGCAAGGTTGATAGTTTCCCGTAGTTTAAAACGCGATCTGATATTGTTCTTCTAAGATGGTATTTCGTGGACTTTACACCAGCCTCCCATAAACCACCAAAGTGAGGAGAAGCTGGAGGTATAAAGTGCCAATTAGTTCCTGAACTGGACAAGCTGTCATGAAGCTCTGCTGGCAATGAGTTTTGACCCTTTTGGCAAAGAACTTTCAATTCTTTGGATGCACCCACAATGTTTGTTCCGCAGTCTGAATATAAGTCTGTGCATACTCCTCTTCGAGCTATGAATCTACGAAACGCTGCCATGAAACCGTTTGTAGTTAAATCAGAGACGGCCTCTAAGTGAATTGCCTTGGTAACCATACAAATAAAAATACATATATAGCCCTTTGATATAACTGATGTACGTAGTTTCGAATTTTTGAGTGAGATTGGCCCAGCATAATCAACGCCACTGTGTTTAAAAGGCCTCGTGATGTTCAATCTTACAGGAGGTAAATTTCCCATAACTTGTTGTGAAGTTTTTGCGGTATATCTGAAACAGCGAATACAATTACTTATGATTCTTTTAGCTAACTGATTACCTGATATAATCCAATATTTACGGTAAACATAGGACATTGTTAATGTCAGGCCACCATGAAGTGTGTTTTCATGAGCATCAATAATAATTAATTTTGAAATTGGATTGTATTTACCCATAAGTATTGAATGTTTGATGATATAAGGCAAGGACGAATTTTGCAGACGTCCACCTACTCGCAAAATACCGTCTTCATCCACAAACGGCATAAGTTTCATGATATGTTTGTTTTTGATGTGAAGTTTCGATTTAATATTTTCCAACTCAGCTTGAAAATCAATTTATTGAGATACTTTTATGGGCTTACAAAGTGTGTTATTTATTTGTATTGAGTTTAATGTACCATTTTCCCTAAATTCTTTTGCCCTTTTACAGTTATTATAAAATCTAAAGCATAAGCTACAAATTCGAATTAGTCTAATTAGCTTTGAGTATCTAGGAAATATATCTGAATACGTAAGTTGTGTGCATAAGTTTGATATAACTTTAACCTTACGTTTTTCTAACGTCGTATTTAGATTATAAAGATTTTTGGGCCAACATGTAAAATTTTCCTTTAAAAAGTCTGGACCATGCCACCACATTTCAAAATTTAAAAGATCTAGTGGATAAATACCTCTTGTGGCACAATCTGCAGGGTTAAGCGATGATGGAACATAACGCCATTGCGCCACATTGGTATAAGGCTGTATTTCTGCCACACGGTTAGCAACATAAACATTCCGAGAAGAAGGATGTTTCCTTAACCAGCCTAGCACTGTTGTACTGTCACTCTAAAATACCATTTATCAACTGAAATATCAGTTAATGATTCACGCACTTTGTGTGCGAGCCTTACACAAAGGGCAGCTGCACAGAGCTCTAACCTCGGAATTGTCACTGTCTTTACTGGCGCAACCTTAGTTTTTGCCTGTAAGATGTTAACATGTACTAAATTCTCCGTACATACCCTTATATAGATAACCGCTGCATATGCCGAATTCGACGCATCGCAAAAGCAGTGCAAATCTATTTTAGATTGCTGATTACAATTTACCCATCTATGAATTTTTAATTTTTCAAAGTACTTCAAAGTGCTTCTATATTTACACCATGATTCTCTTATGTCAAATGGAACATTTGAGTCCCAGTCAAGTCCTTCTAACCATAATTTTTGGAAAAGAATTTTTGAAATGATTGTAGAAGGAGCGAGCCAACCCATTGGGTCAAAAAATCTTGCAGAATCTGATAATATCTGACGTTTAGTTACTCTATCATCCATGGCTGAATTTACAACAAAAGAAAACATGTCAGAACTAGGTATCCACTGGATTCCTAAAGTTTTTACCATATCATCCTGATCAAAATATAATGAAACAGTATTTTCCCTAAATTCTTCCGATATATCCTCTAAAAATTCTGTAGAATTTCTGACCCATTTTCTCAGTGTAAAACCACCTTTCTTAAGTAGTGTGGTCAAGTTGTCACGAATTGTCTTAGCCTCTTCTAATGATTAATATCCCGAAATAAAATCATCAACGGATATAAGTATTTTCTCCTCCTTTGGATACTTAGAACCGTAATCTTCAGCAAGTTTTCGCAGAACACGTATAGACAAATATGGTGCAAGGGTTATTCCGTAGGTAACGGTATTAAGTTCAAAGATTGAGATTCTGTCCGTCGGATTGTGACGCCATAAGATAAGTTGATAAGGGCGGTGGCTTGAGCAAACCTCAACTTGCCTAAACATTTTCTCTATGTCTGCACAGAATGCAATTTTGTGCCTTTTCCATCTAATCATAATTTGTGGCAAGTCATTTTGCAATGCGGGGCCAGAGCAAAGTGCATCATTTAAGAAAGTATAACCTTCTGCATGACTGCTGCCATCAAAACCTACTCTTAGCTTAGTAGTTGTACTACTTTCTTTCATTATGCCATGATGGGGCAAGAAATACGAATTTTTTAAAACATCAAAATAACCTCAACGTTTCTTCTAAGTTGAGGTAGATCGCAAAGCAAAAATAAAATACTATTTACGATTGTTCTTTGATATTATGGACATAGCAATGAACTACGCGTGTGTGGTATATACAAAACTGCATAAAAATAAACGCGTTGAGGGATCACTTTTGAACAGTTTGGAGTATAGGCAGGTTGTAGCACGAAATTTAATAAATAGCTATACATCTAGGCAGAGAGCAAGACCTATTCATAAGGAAGGAGCGAAATCAAAAATTAGTATAAAGCACAGTTTACCAGCGCAAAATACCGGCCAAATGAAGAGATGTGTAAACTGCGCTAAAAAGCATATAGAGAATAATATTTGTGTTATGTGTAATGTCCATCTCTGCTTTACAAGCAAAAGAAATTGCTTCTCAGAATATCACAATTAATTTCATAAGTTTTTTTGTATTTTATTTTTACTACATTTTATGTATTTTTCTTGTAAAACTTATCATAAAGTTCAATAAACTAAATTTTTTTTTACCTTTTTTGCCCATAGGGAAAAATATTTCCCAGAAAATTTAAAGAAATCTACCCACGAGTTTATTATTTCATTGCAATAAAATAAACTAAGAAACCCCATTGAATACTAGTATATAGCCCCGGTTTCCTTATGGTCGTGAAAGGGATAATATTTAAAAACTTTTAAGAAAAAAAGTTATTTACAAACGTCAGCGTTTTCCAAAGAATACAGGAAAAATTTGACACGAGCAGAAATTAGAAAAAATCGTCAAAATGATTAAAATTGGTATTACTTAACAAATATAAGCTATATGCCAGATTAGAGCCAGTATATGTGGCTTTCATCCACAGTTGGTCCCATCCAGGAACAACTGTTAGTTTTCGCGATATAAGCCTACATCTAGTGTGAATTAAAGTTGAAAATTTCCTATTTTTAATACTTGGTTCAAGAAAATATGCTCAACGAATATAAACTATATGCCAGTTTAGCGACAATATACATATATTAGTCCCATCCAGAAGCAACTCTTAGTCTTCGAGATATAAGCCCATGTATAGTATGAGTGAAAGTTGAAAATTTCCTTTTTTCTAATACTTGGTTTAAGCAAATATGCTCAACAAATATAAGCTATATGCCAGATTAGAGCCAATGTATGTGGCTTTTATTTACAATGATCCCATCCAGGAACAAACCTTAGTTTTCGAGACATAATATGTAGTATGTGTAAAAGTTATACATTCTTTTTTTTAATACTTGGTTAAAGAAAATATGCTCAACGAATAACGCATATATACCAAATTGGAGACAAATTTGTGGCTTTCATCCACAATTGGTCCTATCGCGATATAAGCCTATATATAATATATAGGAAAGCCCAAATGTAGTAGCTGTAACGTATTTTTTGTCTTTTTAACAAAAGATTTTTTTTTTTTTTTGTTCGTAAAATATATATTTTTATTTAATTTATTACAATAATTTACTTTAATCGTACTTAAAATGGCCATATGAATATGCCTTCTCCGCAGTAATACATTTCATTTTGTATTTTAAAATAATAAGAATTTCGTGATACTATCATGAAATATTTATATTTGAAGGAACCAAGTTTAGTTTGTTATTCTAGTTTGTTATCTTCACGGAGATAATATTTTTTTTGCTATCTCAGAGTGTCTGCATTTGATGTCAAATTTGGCAACTCTTTATCAGTTATAGAAAATCTTTTGTCAAGACTTATCGTTTCGTGCGGTTACTAAATTAGCACCAGCAGGATTTTTTAAATTTGTTTTGCAAAATGTTGTGAAAAATAAGTGAAAACGGAAGGTAATAACAATTTTTTAATATACTTTCTATTGAACCATGTAATAATTTTAAAAAATTGTATATTTATGGGTCACAGAAAGCACTGTTCGCCGATAAAACGTGAACTAATAAAAAAATTTGCCTTGCCTAAATAAGGGAATTGCTGGACGGTTCCAATAAAATGACAATAAAGGCTCTAAGATATGAGCACAAAGTTAAGTCCCGTGTTAGGAAGCGAGTTTTGTCACCTTTAATAGTAAAACAGATAGTACGGACGACTAAATCAAATCCCTTTATGACAGCTACGGAGCTCAAAAAAACATTGGATGTGCCGGCAAGCGAAAAAACTATTCGCCGCAGACTTCGGGACAACCGCTGCTTTCCTGTAAGCATGTTGCCCACTGATATCTTTTGCTAAGGCACATCTAAATTGGTCAAAGGAAAAGTTGAGAAAAATGCTATGGACTAACGAATTCAAAAATGTTCTTTGTGGTGGAAAGAGTTCCTGATGTTTTGTCCGTAGTACACCTAACAACGAATAAAAGCTAGAATTCACATCAAAAACTATCAAACGTGAAGGTCATAGTATTATGGTATGACGTTGCTTCTCGTATAAGGAGTGGGTCCTATATATTGGATTAAAACCGTTATGGATTCATCGGTTTACGTAAAAATCTCTGATCAAATTATGCTGCCGTATGGTTACTACGAAATGCCGCTGGTGTGGGTCTTCCAGCAAGACAATGACCCTAAACACACCAGCAAAATGGTTCAACGATAACTCTATCACTGTAGTGAAGGACCTGCAAAGTTTAAAGATGCCAGCTTTTAGTGGATTCTATGAGAAGACGTTGTGCCGCGGAAATAGCAATCAAAGGGCACGCGACAAAGTATTAAAATCATACAAATAATTTATCTACAAAATATCTGAGTAAAATTTTTAATTTATTTTAAGAAAGATCACAATTTTTTTTTAAACGAACTGAAGTGCTATGATTTTGTCTGCGTAGTTTTTAAGTTTTTTGTTTTTATTAATTAGCGTATTTTAAACTATTGAAAAAAAACCAATAAATTTTCTTATAATAATAAAAAAGTAGTGTTTTGTCATTTGTCCTGTCCGCACGCGGTTTTGTTTTGTCATTCTTATAAATATTGTGTTAATTAAATGTGCCATAATTAAATAAAAAATAGCAACAGAAACTTAATAATAATAATAATAATAATAATAATAATAATGATAATAATAATAATAATAATAATAATAATAATAAAAGTCAATAATATAAAACCAAAAATATAAATGTAAAAATATATGTAAGCAAACAACTTAAAAGAAATTCATTTAACAGTTACTGTTACTAAAAAAAATAGTTGTATAATTAACTATACAAAAAATGGCTTTTTGTAATTTTGTCAAATTCCTGTTACTCTTCTTGTTTTATTAAAACGACCTTCTTCTTTGACTTCTCAAGTTCAAGTGAAGTACAGTTTTTATTAGGTACTTAAAGAATATTTGTAATATATGTACATAGTTAAGATTACAATATGATTTATACAAACAGTTTTGCATGTAAGACAAATCTACCTGCCTCTTGCATCGTAAATTTTAAGTCACTCTTTTTACGTTATTAAATGCAGTGCAGTAAATAGATTATAAATACTGGTATTAAATCAAGTGTTGGGTCTTTAATTGCATGTAACTAAGTGGTAATAAATTAAAATTCAATGTAGCTTTAAATGTTATTAAAATATATATATTAAGATAATTAAGAAAGTATTTTTATATACTTAATAAAATTAAGGAATTTAATTCAAACATACTCCACCCCAAGAACTAGTGTTCTTAGCTGAATAAATTGAAAAGTTGCCTACCGATGGAAGTATTTTAGTCGAGCTCAATCGGCTCCGCTATGCTTCGACTCACAGCGAATAGCGTAGGCTTAACTTTTCATCTTTATAAATACTTTTTTAGATACATTTGTTCATATGCATATTATCTGTTGGGAGTAAACAAATTTTAGTTATGGGTCGTTTCAAAACCTTTTGCTTAGTGCGAACTGCGACCACCCTAACTTGTCCATCAGTGCCTGGATGAACCTCCTCAATTCTACCTAACATCCATTGACCTGGAGAACATCTTTCGTCTTTTATAAGTACCAAATCTTCAACCTTAACATCAGCCTGCTGCTTGAGCCACTTAGGTCGAGACTGTAATCGATTTAGATACTCAGATCTCCATCTCCTCCAAAAATGTTGCTTAATTTTTTCGATTACTTTCCATCTGTTTAGATAATTTATCAGGCATGTCACACATTCCAATCGGAATGGTTTTAATTCCGTATGAACAATTCCGATCGATTTTGTTTTACCTTCTGTAGATTCCGACCGATTTTGTTTATACCTGAAAAGTACTGAATTTCCACTATTTAATTTAAATGTGGCAATATTTTGCACACCTAAGTAAACGACAAGGCTAATCTAAGTAGGACACATCCTAATAGTAAATTTAAAAAACGCAAATAAAAAAATTTCGAGGAAAGTAAATTCCGCTTTGAAATTTGAAGATGGTTTCATTCCGAAGAAATTTTTCGTGTTTAGTTTTCTGAAGAAACAATTCACGGAATTGAAACCACTTTCGATCGGAATTGAGTTCTGTGACATGCCTGTATATTGTGATCAAGAAGAGATTCTTCTTGTAGACACACTGTGGGCTCCCCAATCAAGAAGTGAGCAGGTGTGAGTGCATCAGTATCACTTGGATCAGAAGAAAGTGGGCATAGTGGGCGTGAATTTAGACATCCTTCTATTTGACACAGCAAGGTTGATAGTTTCCCGTAGTTTAAAACGCGATCTGATATTGTTCTTCTAAGATGGTATTTCGTGGACTTTACACCAGCCTCCCATAAACCACCAAAGTGAGGAGAAGCTGGAGGTATAAAGTGCCAATTAGTTCCTGAACTGGACAAGCTGTCATGAAGCTCTGCTGGCAATGAGTTTTGACCCTTTTGGAAAAGAACTTTCAATTCTTTGGATGCACCCACAATGTTTGTTCCGCAGTCTGAATATAAGTCTGTGCATACTCCTCTTCGAGCTATGAATCTACGAAACGCTGCCATGAAACCGTTTGTAGTTAAATCAGAGACGGCCTCTAAGTGAATTGCCTTGGTAACCATACAAATAAAAATACATATATAGCCCTTTGATATAACTGATGTACGTAGTTTCGAATTTTTGAGTGAGATTGGCCCAGCATAATCAACGCCACTGTGTTTAAAAGGCCTCGTGATGTTCAATCTTACAGGAGGTAAATTTCCCATAACTTGTTGTGAAGTTTTTGCGGTATATCTGAAACAGCGAATACAATTACTTATGATTCTTTTAGCTAACTGATTACCTGATATAATCCAATATTTACGGTAAACATAGGACATTGTTAATGTCAGGCCACCATGAAGTGTGTTTTCATGAGCATCAATAATAATTAATTTTGAAATTGGATTGTATTTACCCATAAGTATTGAATGTTTGATGATATAAGGCAAGGACGAATTTTGCAGACGTCCACCTACTCGCAAAATACCGTCTTCATCCACAAACGGCATAAGTTTCATGATATGTTTGTTTTTGATGTGAAGTTTCGATTTAATATTTTCCAACTCAGCTTGAAAATCAATTTATTGAGATACTTTTATGGGCTTACAAAGTGTGTTATTTATTTGTATTGAGTTTAATGTACCATTTTCCCTAAATTCTTTTGCCCTTTTACAGTTATTATAAAATCTAAAGCATAAGCTACAAATTCGAATTAGTCTAATTAGCTTTGAGTATCTAGGAAATATATCTGAATACGTAAGTTGTGTGCATAAGTTTGATATAACTTTAACCTTACGTTTTTCTAACGTCGTATTTAGATTATAAAGATTTTTGGGCCAACATGTAAAATTTTCCTTTAAAAAGTCTGGACCATGCCACCACATTTCAAAATTTAAAAGATCTAGTGGATAAATACCTCTTGTGGCACAATCTGCAGGGTTAAGCGATGATGGAACATAACGCCATTGCGCCACATTGGTATAAGGCTGTATTTCTGCCACACGGTTAGCAACATAAACATTCCGAGAAGAAGGATGTTTCCTTAACCAGCCTAGCACTGTTGTACTGTCACTCTAAAATACCATTTATCAACTGAAATATCAGTTAATGATTCACGCACTTTGTGTGCGAGCCTTACACAAAGCGCAGCTGCACAGAGCTCTAACCTCGGAATTGTCACTGTCTTTACTGGCGCAACCTTAGTTTTTGCCTGTAAGATGTTAACATGTACTAAATTCTCCGTACATACCCTTATATAGATAACCGCTGCATATGCCGAATTCGACGCATCGCAAAAGCAGTGCAAATCTATTTTAGATTGCTGATTACAATTTACCCATCTATGAATTTTTAATTTTTCAAAGTACTTCAAAGTGCTTCTATATTTACACCATGATTCTCTTATGTCAAATGGAACATTTGAGTCCCAGTCAAGTCCTTCTAACCATAATTTTTGGAAAAGAATTTTTGAAATGATTGTAGAAGGAGCGAGCCAACCCATTGGGTCAAAAAATCTTGCAGAATCTGATAATATCTGACGTTTAGTTACTCTATCATCCATGGCTGAATTTACAACAAAAGAAAACATGTCAGAACTAGGTATCCACTGGATTCCTAAAGTTTTTACCATATCATCCTGATCAAAATATAATGAAACAGTATTTTCCCTAAATTCTTCCGATATATCCTCTAAAAATTCTGTAGAATTTCTGACCCATTTTCTCAGTGTAAAACCACCTTTCTTAAGTAGTGTGGTCAAGTTGTCACGAATTGTCTTAGCCTCTTCTAATGATTAATATCCCGAAATAAAATCATCAACGGATATAAGTATTTTCTCCTCCTTTGGATACTTAGAACCGTAATCTTCAGCAAGTTTTCGCAGAACACGTATAGACAAATATGGTGCAAGGGTTATTCCGTAGGTAACGGTATTAAGTTCAAAGATTGAGATTCTGTCCGTCGGATTGTGACGCCATAAGATAAGTTGATAAGGGCGGTGGCTTGAGCAAACCTCAACTTGCCTAAACATTTTCTCTATGTCTGCACAGAATGCAATTTTGTGCCTTTTCCATCTAATCATAATTTGTGGCAAGTCATTTTGCAATGCGGGGCCAGAGCAAAGTGCATCATTTAAGAAAGTATAACCTTCTGCATGACTGCTGCCATCAAAACCTACTCTTAGCTTAGTAGTTGTACTACTTTCTTTCATTATGCCATGATGGGGCAAGAAATACGAATTTTTTAAAACATCAAAATAACCTCAACGTTTCTTCTAAGTTGAGGTAGATCGCAAAGCAAAAATAAAATACTATTTACGATTGTTCTTTGATATTATGGACATAGCAATGAACTACGCGTGTGTGGTATATACAAAACTGCATAAAAATAAACGCGTTGAGGGATCACTTTTGAACAGTTTGGAGTATAGGCAGGTTGTAGCACGAAATTTAATAAATAGCTATACATCTAGGCAGAGAGCAAGACCTATTCATAAGGAAGGAGCGAAATCAAAAATTAGTATAAAGCACAGTTTACCAGCGCAAAATACCGGCCAAATGAAGAGATGTGTAAACTGCGCTAAAAAGCATATAGAGAATAATATTTGTGTTATGTGTAATGTCCATCTCTGCTTTACAAGCAAAAGAAATTGCTTCTCAGAATATCACAATTAATTTCATAAGTTTTTTTGTATTTTATTTTTACTACATTTTATGTATTTTTCTTGTAAAACTTATCATAAAGTTCAATAAACTAAATTTTTTTTACCTTTTTTGCCCATAGGGAAAAATATTTCCCAGAAAATTTAAAGAAATCTACCCACGAGTTTATTATTTCATTGCAATAAAATAAACTAAGAAACCCCATTGAATACTAGTATATAGCCCCGGTTTCCTTATGGTCGTGAAAGGGATAATATTTAAAAACTTTTAAGAAAAAAAGTTATTTACAAACGTCAGCGTTTTCCAAAGAATACAGGAAAAATTTGACACGAGCAGAAATTAGAAAAAATCGTCAAAATGATTAAAATTGGTATTACTTAACAAATATAAGCTATATGCCAGATTAGAGCCAGTATATGTGGCTTTCATCCACAGTTGGTCCCATCCAGGAACAACTCTTAGTTTTCGCGATATAAGCCAATATCTAGTGTGAATTAAAGTTGAAAATTTCCTATTTTTAATACTTGGTTCAAGAAAATATGCTCAACGAATATAAACTATATGCCAGTTTAGCGACAATATACATATATTAGTCCCATCCAGAAGCAACTCTTAGTCTTCGAGATATAAGCCCATGTATAGTATGAGTGAAAGTTGAAAATTTCTTTTTTTTAATACTTGGTTCAAGCAAATATGCTCAACAAATATAAGCTATATGCCAGATGTGGCTTTCATCCACAATTGATCCCATCCAGGAACAATCCTTAGTTTTCGAGACATAATATGTAGTATGTGTAAAAGTTATACATTCTTTTTTTTTTTTTAATACTTGGTTAAAGAAAATATGCTCAACGAATAACGCATATATACCAAATTGGAGACAATATTTGTGGCTTTCATCCACAATTGGTCCTATCGAGATATAAGCCTATATATAATATATAGGAAAGCCCAAATGTAGTAGCTGTAACGTATTTTTTGTCTTTTTTACAAAAGATTTTTTTTGTTCGTAAAATATAGATTTTTATTTAATTTATTACAATAATTTACTTTAATCGTGCTTGAAATGGCCATATGAATATGCTTTCTCCGCAGTAATACATTTCATTTTGTATTTTAAAATAATAAGTATTTCGTGATACTATCATGAAATATTTATATTTGAAGGAACCAAGTTTAGTTTGTTATTCTAGTTTGTTATCTTCACGGAGATAATATTTTTTTTGCTATCTCAGAGTGTGTGCATTTGATGTCAAATTTCGCAACTCTTTATCAGTTATAGAAAGTCTTTTGTCAAGACTTATCGTTTCGTTCGGTTATTAAATTAGCACCAGCAGGATTTTTTAAATTTGTTTTGCAAAATGTTGTGAAAAATAAGTGAAAACGGAAGGTAATAACAATTTTTAATATACTTTCTATTGAACCATGTAATAATTTTATAAAATTGTATATTTATGGGTCACGGAAAGCAATGTTCGCCGATAAAACGTGAACTAATAAAAAAATTTGCCTAAAATGACAATAAAGGCTCTAAGATATGAGCACAAAGTTAAGTCCCGTGTTAGGAAGCGAGTTTTGTCACCTTTAATAGTAAAACAGATAGTACGGACGACTAAATCAAATCCCCTTATGACAGCTACGGAGCTCAAAAAAACATTGGATGTGCCGGCAAGCGAAAACTCTATTCGCCGCAGACTTCGGGACAACCGCTGCTTTCCTGTAAGCATGTTGCTTACTGATATCTTTTGCTAAAGCACATCTAAATTGGTCAAAGGAAAAGTTGACAAAAGTGCTATGGACTAACGAATACAAAAATGTTCTTTCTGGTGGAAAGAGTTCCTGATGTTTTGTCCGTAGTACACCTAACAACGAATAAAAGCTAGAATTCACATCAAAAACTATCAAACGTGAAGGTCATATTATTATGGTATGACGTTGCTTCTCGTATAAGGAGTGGGTCCTATATATTGGATTAAAACCGTTATGGATTCATCGGTTTACGTAAAAATCCCTGATCAAATTATGCTGCCGTATGGTTACTACGAAATGCCGCTGGTGTGGGTCTTCCAGCAAGACAATGGCCCTAAACACACCAGCAAAATGGTTCAACGATAACTTTATCACTGTAGTGAAGGACCTGCAAAGTTTAAAGATGCCAGCGGAAATAGCAAACAAAGGGCACGCGACAAACTATTAAAATCATACAAATAATTTATCTACAAAATATCTGAGTAAAATTTTTAATTTATTTTAAGAAAGATCACAATTTTTTTTTAAACGAACTGAAGTGCTATGATTTTGTCTGCGTAGTTTTTAAGTTTTTTGTTTTTATTAATTAGCGTATTTTAAACTATTGAAAAAAACCAATAAATTTTCTTATAATAATAAAAAAGTAGTGTTTTGTCATTTGTCCTGTCCGCACGCGGTTTTGTTTTGTCATTCTTATAAATATTGTGTTAATTGTTAATTAAATGTGCCATAATTAAATAAATAATAGCAACAGAAACTTAATAATAATAATAATAATAATAATAATAATAATAATAATAATAATAATGATAATAATAATAATAATAATAATAATAATAATAATAATAATAATATTAATAATTAAAATCAATAACATAAAACCAAAAATATAAACGTACAAATATATGTAAGCAAACAACTTAAAAGAAATTCATTTAACAGTTACTGTTACTAAAAAAAATAGTTGTATAATTAACTATACAAAAAATGGCTTTTTGTAATTTTGTCAAATTCCTTTTACTCTTCTTGTTTTATTAAAACGACCTTCTTCTTTGACTTCTCAAGTTCAAGTGAAGTACAGTTTTTATTAGGTACTTAAAGAATATTTGTAATATGTGTACATAGTTAAAGATTACATTATGATTTATACAAACAGTTTTGCATGTAAGACAAATCTACCTGCCTCTTGCATCGTAAATTTTAAGTCGCTCTTTTTACGTTATTAAACGCAGTGCAGTAAATAGATTATAAATACTGGTATTAAATCAAGTGTTGGTTCTTTAAATGCATGTAACTAAGTGGTAATAAATTAAAATTCAATGTAGCTTTAAATGTTATTAAAATATATATATTAAGATAATTAAGAAAGTATTTTTATATACTTAATAAAATTAAGCAATTTAATTCAAACATACTCCACCCCAAGAACTAGTGTTCTTAGCTGAATAAATTGAAAAGTTGCCTACCGATGGAGGTATTTTAGTCGAGCTCAATCGGCTCCGCTATGCTTCGACTCACAGCGAATAGCGTAGGCTTAACTTTTCATCTTTATAAATACTTTTTTAGATACATTTGTTCATATGTATATTATCTGTTGGGAGTAAACAAATTTTAGTTATGGGTTGTTTCAAAACCTTTTGCTTGGTGCGAACTGTGACCACCCTAACTCGTCCATCAGTGCCTGGATGAACCTCCTCAATTCTACCTGACATCCATTGACCTGGAGAACATCTTTCGTCTTTTATAAGTACCAAATCTCCAACCTTAACATCAGCCTGCTGCTTGAGCCACTTAGGTCGAGACTGTAATCGATTTAGATACTGAGATCTCCATCTCCTCCAAATATGTTGCTTAATTTTTTCGATTACTTTCCATCTGTTTAGATAATTTATATTGTGATCAAGAAGAGATTCTTCTTGTAGACACACTGTGGGCTCCCCAATCAAGAAGTGGGCAGGTGTGAGTGCATCAGTATCACTAGGATCAGAAGAAAGTGGGCATAGTGGGCGTGAATTTAGACATCCTTCTATTTGACACAGCAAGGTTGATAGTTCCTCGTAGTTTAAAACGCGATCTGATATTGTTCTTCTAAGATGGTATTTCGTGGACTTTACACCAGCCTCCCATAAACCACCAAAGTGAGGAGAAGCTGGAGGTATAAAGTGCCCATTAGTTCCTGAACTGGACAAGCTGTCATGAAGCTCTGCTGGCAATGAGTTTTGACCCTTTTGGTAAAGAACTTTCAATTCTTTGGATGCACCCACAAAGTTTGTTCCGCAGTCTGAATATAAGTCTGGGCATACTCCTCTTCGAGCTATGAATCTGCGAAACGCTGCCAAGAAACCGTTTGTAGTTAAATCAGAGACGGCCTCTAAGTGAATTGCCTTGGTAACCATACAAATAAAAATACATATATAGCCCTTTGATATAACTGATGAAGGTAGTTTCGAATTTTTGAGTGAGATTGGCCCAGCATAATCAACGCCACTGTGTTTAAAAGGCCTCGTGATGTTCAATCTTACAGGAGGTAAATTTCCCATAACTTGTTGTGAAGTTTTTGCGGTATATCTGAAACAGCGAATACAATTACTTATGATTCTTTTAGCTAACTGATTACCTGATATAATCCAATATTTACGGTAAACATAGGACATTGTTAATGTCAGGCCACCATGAAGTGTGTTTTCATGAGCATCAATAATAATTAATTTTGAAATTGGATTGTATTTACCAATAAGTATTGAATGTTTGATGATATAAGGCAAGGACGAATTTTGCAGACGTCCACCTACTCGCAAAATACCGTCTTCATCCACAAACGGTATAAGTTTCATGATATGTTTGTTTTTGATGTGAAGTTTCGATTTAATATTTTTCAACTCAGCTTGAAAATCAATTTCTTGAGATACTTTTATGAGCTTACGAAGTGTGTTATTTATTTGTATTGAGTTTAATGTACCATTTTCCCTAAATTTTTTTGCCCTTTTACAGTTATTATAAAATCTAAAGCATAAGCTACAAATTCGAATTAGTCTAAATAGCTTTGAGTATCTAGAAAATATATCTGAATACGTAAGTTGTGTGCATAAGTTTGATATAACTTTAACCTTACGTTTTTCTAACGTCGTTTTTAGATTATAAAGATTTTTGGACCAACATGTGAAATTTTCCTTAAAAAAGTCTGGACCATGCCACCACATTTCAAAATTTAAAAGATCTAGTGGATAAATACCTCTTGTGGCACAATCTGCAGGGTTAAGCGATGATGGAACATAACGCCATTGCCCCACATTGGTATAACGCTGTATTTCTGCCACACGGTTAGCAACATAAACATTCCAAGAAGAAGGATGTTTTCTTAACCAGCCTAGCAGTGTTGTACTGTCACTCCAAAATACCATATTATCAACTGAATTATCAGTTAATGATTCACGCACTTTGTGTGCGAGCCTTACACAAGGCGCATCTGCACAGAGCTCTAACCTCGGAATTGTCACTGTCTTTACTGGCGCAACCTTAGTTTTTGCCTGTAAGATGTTAACATGTACTAAATTCTCCGTACATACCCTTATATAGATAACCGCTGCATATGCCGAATTCGACGCATCGCAAAAGCAGTGCAAATCTATTTTAGATTGCTGATTACAATTTACCCATCTAGGAATTTTTAATTTTTCAAAGTACTTCAAAGTGCTTCTGTATTTACACCATGATTCTCGTATGTCAAATGGAACATTTGAGTCCCAGTCAAGTCCTTCTAACTATAATTTTTGGAAAAGAATTTTTAATTTGATTGTAGAAGGAGCGAGCCAACCCATTGGGTCAAATAATCTTGCAGAATCTGATAATATCTGACGTTTAGTTACTCTATTATCCATGGCTGAATTTACAACAAAAGAAAACATGTCAGAACTAGGTATCCACTGGATTCCTAAAGTTTTTATAATATCATCCTGATCAAAATTTAATGAAACAGTATTTTCCCCAAATTCTTCCGATATATCCTCTAAAAATTCTGCATAATTGCTGACCCATTTTCTCAGTTTAAAACCACCCTTCTTAAGTAGTGTGGTCAAGTTGTCACGAATTGTCTTAGCCTCTTCTAATGATTCGGATCCCGAAATAAAATCATCAACATATGAATCGGATATAAGTATTTTCTCCTCCTTTGGATACTTAGAACCGTAATCTTCAGCAAGTTTTCGCAGAACACGTATAGACAAATATGGTGCAGGGGTTGTTCCGTAGGTAACGGTATTAAGTTCAAAGATTAGATTCTGTCCGTCGGATTGTGACGCCATAAGATAAGTTGATAAGGGCGGTGGCTTGAGCAAACCTCAACTTGCCTTAACATTTTCTCTATGTCTGCACAGAATGCAATTTTGTGCCTTCTCCATCTAATCATAATTTGTGGCAAGTCATTTTGCAATGCGGGGCCAGAGCAAAGTGCATCATTTAAGGAAGTATAACCTTCTGCATGACTGCTGCCATCAAAAACTACTCTTAGCTTAGTAGTTGTACTACTTTCTTTCATTATGCCATGATGGGGCAAGAAATACGAATTCTTTAAAACATCTTCTGGGTAGTAACCCACTCTTGTCATATTACCGAGTGTTTGATATTCTTCCATAAACTTTTTATATCTCTCGCAGAACATCGGTTTACGGAGAAAACTTTTCTCTAAATGTAAAAATCTTTTAAATGCATTCGCAATGTTATTATCCATGTTAATAGTTGTTTCCCCTTTAACAATTGATCTAAAGGGTAATTTAACCACATAGCGCCCATCACTTAATCGCTCTGTCGTATCTAAAAAATATTTCTCACAAAGAGATTCCTCCTCAGTATTTTTTCTTTTTACATCAACCTCTTCTTGCCCCCAAAATAACCTCAACGTTTCTTCTAAGTTGACATGGTTAACAGTTATGTTGAAATCGTATTTATCTTTGATGGGACCAGAAAAGACCCAACCAAAACGCGTTTCTTGAAAGAATAAGTCCAAATAGGTAAATAAGCTCCCAGGAATTACAATTGAGCTAATTATGTCTGACCCTAAAATTATATCTATCTGGTCATTGCTATAAAAAAGTGGATCTGCTAATGAGATTTCCGCATGTTGTGGTGGTAAATATCTGTCAGATGTTGCTCTGGGTATATAATTGGTAAGTTTAGGAAGAACTAACGCTGAACAAGAAACCACTGGCCGTTTATCCAGACAGCAGAGATCAATTTTAACCCAAGAACGGCAAATATGACCTTTCGATTCACCTACACCCACAACTGTATAATGTGACTTATTTCGTATCAGATTTAAGCTCTGAACAGCGCTTTCTATCATCAACCTGCACTGAGAGCCAGGGTCTAGTAAGGCTCGCAATGGAAATAGGCCACTGCTGGTGTTAACTAACAAACGAATTGTCGAAAGAATCACTTTACTAAAACCATTAACATTATTTGACGACACTTCAGCAGTGCTTAAGTTAGCCGAGCTAGAGTTTTGAGCTTTTGCAGACATATTATCAACCCTATGTAAAATCGTATGGTGCAAGCCTTTGCATATATTGCAACGACATGAGGATGGACACTTCTTACATTTGTGACCACTGGTTAGGCAATTAAAACAAATTCCATTTTTGGACAAAAAAGTTTCCTTTGATGAAGGTGAAAAAGATAAAAATTTAAAACATTTTGAAAGATAATGCGGTTTATTGCAAAGAAAACACATTATGTTCTGCTTGGATGTCACTTGGTTGGTATGAACAACACTTCTTTTGGACTTAAGACCAGAAAATTTTTGATAACCAACTTTGCTGTTAGAGGGAATTTCCTCATGCAACGATTCAAGAGTTCTAAATGCTCTTTCTAAAAACTTAAACATTTCCGCAAGTGTTGGAACTTCGGTTGACGATTTTAAAGATTGTTCCCAATCTTTACGTGTGGTCAAGTCAAGCTTTTGACATATTATTGGAACTAAAAGCGGATTCCATGACGACGTGTCAATTTCTAAATTTTGAAGTGAGGTAACACACTCCTGTGTTGTTGTAGAATATTTTTTATTGCCTAAAATGTACCATCGGATTTTTTAATGTTAAAAAGTTTTCTCGTCAATGCATCTACAATCATTCTTTTATTATAATAACGAGCTTTTAAAATAGACCATGCAGAATCATAATTTGCTTCGGTTGCCGAAATTGTTTTAACCATGTTTGCAGCTTCACCAGAGAGCATACCTTTGAGATAATAGAATTTTTGGATTTTTGAAAGTGACGGATTATTATTAACAAGCGACAGATAAATGTCCTGGAATGGGATCCATTCGTTATATTCACCAGAAAATTTAGGCAAAGAGATTATAGGTAATTTGGCATCTTTGCCCGTAAATGCTTCTGCATGGCAAGCAGGTAGTGCAAATGTACTAGAATGATCAGGCGAATTACTAGACTGTTCAGGTAAAGAATCAAGAATTTAGCCTTTAAATGCCAAAAAAAAAAGTCAGAAAATTTATTATAAAACTCGTCGTTTATATAAGGCACATCTTCATAATTTAAGGAAGATTCCCGAATTTGGTTTAAAATTTCATCATGACTGTTTTTGAACTGTACACTTATATTATCAATCTCCTGTAATAAGCTATTCAGAAAACCGCGTGTTCTTTTAGATGTTTCCATAGACATGAAGCGAGATGCAATTTATTAAGATGAGGTAAAAAAGCACTTTGCTTTTCAATAAGTTTGTCTAACTCACTCATGATAATATCTCCACTACCAAAGTAATTCTCTTCTTACCAAATTATTTTAATATTTTAGATAAATTTAATCCTTCCCGGGTTTCGGCACCATAAATTTTATGTTACTAAAAAAATAGTTGTACAATTAACTATACAAAAAATGGCTTTTTGTAATTTTGACAAATTCCTTTTACTCTTCTTGTTTTATTAAAACGACCTTCTTCTTTGACTTCTCAAGTTCAAGTGAAGTACAGTTTTTATTAGGTACTTAAAGAATATTTGTAAAATATGTACATAGTTAAAGATTACATTATGATTTATACAAACAGTTTTGCATGTAAGACAAATCTACCTGCCTCTTGCATCGTAAAGTTTAAGTCGCTCTTTTTACGTTATTAAACGCAGTGCAGTAAATAGATTATAAATACTGGTATTAAATCAAGTGTTGGGTCTTTAATTGCATGTAACTAAGTGGTAATAAATTAAAATTCAATGTAGCTTTAAATGTTATTAAAATATATATATTAAGATAATTAAGAAAGTATTTTTATATATTTAATAAAATTAAGGAATTTAATTCAAACAGTTACAAAAAAGAAAAGAAAAAACAACCAAAACAATATTTACAACAACAATACATCAAATATCAACACAAAAAACTACATCAACAGAAGACAAAAAAAAGAAAAAAAAAAATATACAGTGATGCCGCGACGGGTCGCATGTGACCAGCTGAGGGCTTTTATGACTCTCTACAATGCAAATTGTACCAAAAATAGTACCTTTTCTTTTTCCTAGTTTTTTTCTTCTTTTTTATAGTAATTGTAATTTTGTTTTACTTGTACCATTGTGATAACTGTTGTTTGACTAATTGGAGGCGAATATCACTAAATAGTCACAAAATCATCAGTTTTTACAGGGGTGTTAGTATTATAAAATAGACAAAAGGTTTGAACCTTCGCTATTTGTAATAACAGGAAGTTTTAGAATCGATTTCTGCAACATACGGGGATAGAGAGCGAATTTCTTCTCTGTGTATGCATACAGTTGTCTCCATCGGCCTGATATTTTCGCCTTATGTGACACCCAGGTATCTGAGGACGCTGATCCACTGGATTTTCATTTGCCTGGGTACTCTCTTCTACCTTTTTTAGTCTACATAGAGGATCTGCGATGTACATTCGTAATGAAGTCGTATACCTGTGTCAGCAATCATTAGGCACGAATGATCTTGAATTTAACTGGGTTATGTTCAAAATCTGGTCACACTTTCTACATTTCGGGTTTTTGTACAGAAGCGCAAACGCGGGAAGGGATAAATCTATTTCCGGCTTCGTTGCCCTTTCCGATTCCATATCTAGAATCCTAGAAAGCTGTCCGAACAGTGAAATTGTTGTTGCTGGAGATTTTAATGTTCACAACTCGTCTTGGATTCGCCATTCCAAGCATACAACTCTAGAGTGCCAATATGTTGAGCTATTTGCCGCGCACAACCACCTCGCGCAATTAGTTAACGAGCCAACACATATTTTTTTAAGGGCAACAATACAATACTCTCAACCTTTTCCCTACCTCACACCCTGATATGTATGAAGTAAGTATGTTTGCGCCTCTCGGTAACTCGGATCACTGCACCATTTCCGATCGCTAATCTTCACAACGTTTCAATAATAGCCACGAAACGTTTAAATATATGGACGGAAAGGCTCTTTGGGCTGAGCTCAACGAATTTCGGCATTTTAATTGGGAACTTTGTTTTCTGGACAATAAAGTCGATACCATAGCGGAAATGGTTGCAAACATTATTTTGCTTCGAATGAAAACTTTCATTCCATCCATGTGCCGGCAAGCGAAAAAACTATTCGCCGCAGACTTCGGGACAACCGCTGCTTTCCTTTAAGCATGATGCTTACTGATATCTTTTGCTAAAGCACATCTAACTTGGTCAAAGGAAAAGTTGAGAAAAGTGCTATGGACTAACGAATTCAAAAATGTTCTTTTTGGTGGAAAGAGTTCCTGATGTTTTGTCCGTAGTACACCTAACAACGAATAAAAGCTAGAATTCACATCAAAAACTCTCAAACGTGAAGGTCATAGTATTACGGTATGACGTTGCTTCTCGTATAAGGAGTGGGTCCTATATATTGGATTAAAACCGTTATGGATTCATCGGTTTACGTAAAAATCCCTGATCAAATTATGCTGCCGTATGGTTACTACGAAATGCCGCTGGTGTGGGTCTTCCAGCAAGACAATGACCCTAAACACACCAGCAAAATGGTTCAACGATAACTTTATCACTGTAGTGAAGGACCTGCAAAGTTTAAAGATGCCAGCTTTTAGTGGATTCCATGAAAAGACGTTGTGCCGCGGAAATAGCAAACAAAGGGCACGCGACAAAGTATTAAAATCATACAAATAATTTATCTACAAAATATCTGAGTAAAATTTTTAATTTATTTTAAGAAAGATCACAATTTTTTTTTAAACGAACTGAAGTGCTATGATTTTGACTGTGTAGTTTTTAAGTTTTTTGTTTTTTTTAATTAGCGTATTTTAAACTATTGAAAAAAACCAATAAATTTTCTTATAATAATAAAAAAAGTAGTGTTTTGTCATTTGTCCTGTCCGCACGCGGTTTTGTTTTGTCATTCTTATAAATATTGTGTTAATTGTTAATTAAATGTGCCATAATTAAATAAAAAATAGCAACAGAAACTTAATAATAATAATAATAATAATAATAATAATAATAATTAAAATCAATAACATAAAACCAAAAATATAAACGTAAAAATATATGTAAGCAAACAACTTAAAAGAAATTCATTTAACAGTTACAAAAAAGAAAAAAAAAACAACCAAAACAATATTTACAACAACAGTACATCAAATATCAATATTGGGACTATGAGAAAGCACATGGACCCTTACTCGCGACCTTTTGGTAATTTCCGAATGTGGCCGGCGAACAGGGTTCAATTTAACGCTCATAAAATCCAGTGCTCTGTGTTTGCGCACAGACGTACTGCTGAACATGCTACCTCATCATTATAAAATCAGGGAACTCGTTCCTTAAAAGCGCGATTTCATACGCGCAACGCACTCTGCATCAAGAGCACATTATTTTGTGGTCGATTGGCCAATGTATCGTACTGCAAATTATAGAGAAAAAAAAACGTTAACATCAAAAAACTTATTATTTTTTTTGAGTTGAATCTGCTCAAGGGTTAAACAGATGTAATCAGAGTTATTATAAATTTGTGCGTGGTTATATTATATTAACCGTAGCTGTATGTAAGACTTAAATTTTTTTATATTTTTAAATTCTCTGTTATCCCTATACTTGCATTTTTAATTGGAGCAACTTCACTAAACTAGTTTTACATAGATGGTGAAGGGTATTAACATTCGGCATAGCCAAATATAGCACTCGTACTAGTTTTTGAATTGTATTGTATTTTTATTCTTTTCTTTTTAAAAATTAAGTTGTGTCATGAAACTTATATAATAATAATTTTAAAAGAATTTCTTTCCATATTTATTTTCCCTTAAAACTATTTATCTACCTGGAAACCACAAAGGTTTATAGTGTGAAAGAAGATAAATTGAATATTTATATCTTTTTGCTTCAATTTTTAAAAATTAGTTTCTTCTTAATGAAGTTTTCACTTTGAAATCTGTCGAAAGCATTTCTAAGATTTTTAAAGTGAATTTTATTAATGATAGTTTTTATACCCTTAACTACAAGATGTGAAAAAAAGGGTATTAAAAATCAGCAAGATCGGTATACCTCCAATTTTTCTATATCATTTGAAACAATGAAGTTACTCCAATCACAAAGACATATATGGGGCGATAGAGAATTAAAAGAGCTATTAAACTGCGTTTTTAGATTTTGAGCAAAATTTTCGGTGTAGGTCCTATAGGTCATAAAGTGGGTTAAGTGACCTATGTGAAAACGGTATTTTGCATATGTTGTATGGGACAAAACTGGTCTGGGAAAAGGTAATGATAGCAAAATGTTGCCAAGACTATGGCCTAATTAACTGACGTTTTAGATATTGGGCGAATTTTTCTGTATGGGTCCTATAGGTCAATAAGTGGGTTGAGTGACTTATGTGAAAACACTATTTTGCACATATCGTATGGGACAAAAACTGGGGGCAAATCACCGCATTCGATAACGAGTACTTTGTGATCGAAATGTGGTTAACGTGGATAACGGCAGTCGTAATCGAAACATATTTACTCGTAGTTGTACTTGATTGGTAATATACTATCGAAAACAAATAAACTGCAACATTTTGCCCTGATACAAAACAAAGACAAGCAGAAGAAGCTAAAAAAGAAGAAATTAAACATGTGAGTATGAATTTGCCTTCTATTTTTAATAAAATAGTTTAAAAATGTAATTATTAATGCTTTTAGGGAAAGTGAAGACAACGATTTTTCAGGAATTGCTATTTATAATAATATAATAATTAAATATGTTTGGGTCCATTTATTTCAATCTTGTTTGTTTATTTTCTTGCACTGATACACTGTTTATAGTAATTATTTCATTTTTTGTTTTGTTTTTCTTACTGTCATATGTTTGCAGCAATGTATAAAATAGTAGTAAAGAGAAAAAATTACGATCGAATACTATGATCCAAAAAGTTACAGCCATCGAAATATTTCTCGACACGAATGTGCAATCGATGTCGAATTCGGTGATTTGCCCCCTGGTCTGGAAAAAAGAAATGATAGCAAAATGTAGCCAAGCGCATTAAACTGCGTTTTTAGATTTTGAGCGAAGTTTTCGGTGTGGATCCTATAGGTCATGAAGTGTGTTGAGTGACTTATGTGAAAACAGTATTTTGCATATGTCATATGGGACAAAAAGGTGGTCTGGGAAAAAGTAATAATGGCAAAATATAACGAAAACTATGACCTATTTAACTGAAATTTTAGATTTCGGGCGAATTTTCGGTGTGGGTCCTATATATGGGTAAAAAAGTGGGTTGAGTGACTTATGTCCTATTAAACTGGTTGAGTGACTTATGTCCTATTAAACTGCGTTTTAAGATTTTAGGCGAATTTTTCGGTGTGGGTCGTATGAGTCAAAAACTGGTTCCTGTACACAAAATTTATCATATATTACAAAAAGAGGTTAAAAAAATATTTGTTTGAATATTTTGCATTTTTTTATGATAAAAAAGGTATTTTTTCAAGAATTTATAACTTTTCTTATTTTTATGTTATTTAAATATTATTTAAAAATTCGCGTAGGTTTGTTGAAAAATTCCAAAAGGTTTGTTGAAGATTGAAAATAGATAAAAATAAGGAATTGTTGCCGTATAATTGTACGTATATTTGTACTAAATGTGTATCTGGGCATCACTAAAATTTCAGTCTGCACATCCGAAAATACTCAATACTCGCTGCACAAGAGAATATTTCTTTGTTTTCTCTCTCTGCAAACTGAGTGAAAAAAAGTTTGTTATCTTCACGGAGTTAAAGTTGAATAACTTTCGGACTTTGCGTTGAAGGACACGTATTGATTGTAACAATGTTCATAAAAAACATGTATTTTAACTAACTTGTCAGCTGAATACGTCAAAGTTTAACGTATGACGGATTCTATGTTCCTCAGCCTTTAAGCCATACACTTCAGTGGACTATTTGAACGTTAAGTTAATGGAGGGCCACTCCTCTGGGTTCCGTATAAAAATTGGCATTTCCATTGGCTCCGATGAACGCGCATCAATTTGCTCTATAGATAAATTTCTTGTTAGTATATGTGAAGATAAAGAGTTGCCATATATTAGTGCTGTAAAAACCCTTGGGTGCAAAATTTATTTCCCTGTTAAAAAAAAATTTATGAAAACTGTTTTTTAAGGTTGAATGCAATTCTGTGTTATTTTAAGTAAAAGTTGGCGAAGTTATTAACCATGAATGATTGTGTTGTGCGCAGAATTATTATGTGTCGCTTTTATCGTGTGTATTGAGTGCGGCAACTGCGCGCTTTCAACATTATTTTTGTGTAGAATATATTCGCTAGTAGCTATTCTAGAGGATGATAAAATTACTGTTGGCATGCTTTATGCTTGCGGTTGTGTGTTTTTACTTGTTGTAAAAAATTGGTCAGCTGTTCCTGTAAGCCCAACTGTAAATATAGTTGGGCTTACCGGTACATTTAAGAAATTGCAAGTAGGAACTGTATCAATTATTGCTGGTGAAGTTGTGACATGCTTCCTAATAGGAATTTCTGGTTGGCTTCTGAGCAATACATGTATAGAAATGCTACATTTTTTAGCATGTATTAGATGTGGCTTTTAATTAAAAAACTCCTTGTCACGTGCAATTACTATGGCTTTCAAATAGTGTTTCGAAAGTGTTTTATTTCAGATCGAAATACAGAGTTGCACCCCTGATCATTTTAGCTTGTGATGACTTAGAAGCCTTACTACTTATCAGACATGTTCTGACACTCGCATGCGATTTTAAAAATAAAATTTCTTCACATGTTCTGAAACTCATGCGATTTTCTCGGTTTTTTGATTTCATGTTCGAAAAACATGATTTGGCGTTACAAAAAAAAAAACACTCAAAAATGCCAGCAGCTTTCTTAGCTTAATTTCTTTAAAAAAAATGCAATGAAAAAAGAAAGAATTAAAAAACGGACGCTTAGAGATTATTTTAATCCATTAGATATTTTAACGTTTAGAAAATAACACCAAGAAAAAAATATTTTGGCGAAAAATGACTTTTATATTAATGATATTACATTTAGCATCTTTGAAGGAAAAGATTACTTACGTTGTAAAATAACCTGTTCGGCTCTGCAACACAAATCAACGTCGTTTTTCATCGTTTTATGTAAATCGGTATTCCTGCTGTCAATATTGGGATTGTTGGGAAATACATCACTACGCTGCATTCTGATGCGCAGTACGTTCGAAAATGCATCAGTTAGCATCATCGTAAATGTCATACATTTTAAATTCATCACAGATATTTATAATGCGCAAATCAAGGCAAAACAATGATCAGATGGCTGCGAACGCTAATTTACTATTTTTCTCCTAATCACTACTATCAAATTTTATATATAACAAATCTGTTTATATTTTTTATGTATGGAGTTTCACAGTAATAATTAGCAGCAAAAAATAGTGAACTCGCTTGCGCTGCCACTTGGTAATTGATTTGCCCTGGCGCAAACAAACGTCAAACACTCATCACAAAAATGGCTGATGCGTTAGGTGAGTAAGTTTGTTTTTGTTATTTATTAATTTTATTGAAAATTAAAACAAATGATAATTTATTTTTTATTAGAATCAGTTGTTTAGCATCGACAACGCAAACTAATCACACATGTGCATCAGATGCAGCGCAGTGATGCATTTCCGAACAAGCCAATTGTCATTAATCGATGACTGTCGACATATGTTTAGTATTTCCTAAAAACGATTAATGTTTATGTTGCCGTTTAGTTTGTCGTCGCCATTTTTGGTGTTGAGTTGTGTTTACGTTAAAGAAAATTTAAAAAACTTAACCAAGTATAAAGTAATATTTAAAATAGAATAAAGATATAGAAAAACTAAATGAAGTGAAAAAAATTAGAATTATGAACCTCTGCCAATTTGAAAATTTCATTTGAGAGTTGAAAAAGGATCAGTCCCTTGCCAGAGGATTTCAAAGGGTCGCAGTTCTTTATTCATAGGAACAGAGGGAAATTGTTGCTACTGCACTAATAATCTTGGCCCACCAAATAGAACTTGTGATGGATGCCAAAATATATAGTTAATCGTATAATCCAAAAATACCATACTTTGATCTACTGAAGCTCATCCGTAGCTTGATGATTATAAAACGATAAATTAAATAATGATGAATTAATAAAAATTGTATAAGATTTTTCATATTTTAAATGTAATAAACTTCATAAGTTATTATTATTAAAATATATAATCTCAAACATTAGAACAAACGCATTATCATTAACTTATAAAATTGAAGAGCATTAAAAAACATAAACATAAACAACATTTAAACATAAAAAACATTTAATTTATATTAAATGTTGCTTTGCTTTATAAAACTTAAAGAAATAGTATCAATAAACAAAATTTGTTTAATCTAAAAAGTTCTAAAATAAGTAATAATGTCCGTAGAGTTTGTAACTAAAATTTATTTATAGACGGCGGCAATAACTATTAAATTATTCAAATAACTAAGAATCTCGTCTAACATTTGGAAGTCTTTATAAATAAATTAACGAATTTCGCTCTGTACACATAGATAATGTTCTAGCTAGTGCATTGTGTATAACTAATGTTCTTCTTTAAGTATGCATTCACACTTTTAAAGCATTATTTTTAGTTTCCAAGAAAAATCTACTTTTAGCAATTTTGAACGAATTTAGTTTTTTGGTAGTTTTAAACATAAACTCAAATATATCGGCAAGTACCACATAGATTATGTTCTAGCTAGCGCATTGTGTATAACTAATGTTCTTCTTTAAGAATGTCTTCACACTTTTTAAGTATCATATTTAGTTTTCATGAAAAATCTTCTTTTATGCAATTATGAACGAAATTAATATATTGGTAATTTTTAGACACAAACTCAGATATTACTGTATATCTAACGTTCTTCTTTAAGAATATGTACGCATTGCCATAGCATAATTTTTAGTTTTCAATTAAAATTCAATTTCATTCAACTTGTAACAAAATCAACATAAATTCAAATATATCTGGAATCAGCGCACAGATTTTGTTCCAGCTAGCGCATTTTGTAAATCTAACGTTCTCCTTTAAGAACGTATTCACGCTTTTCAAGTATCATTTTTAGTTTCCAAGAAAAATCTACTTTTATGCATTTTGAAGGAAATTAGCTTATTGGTGATTTTTAAACAAAAAGCCAGATATTACTGGAAACACCGCATAGATTTTGCTCCAGCTAGCACATTGTGTACATCGTACGTTCTTCTTTAAGAATGTATACGCATTACTTTAGCATCATTTTTAGTTTGCAATTAAAATTCAATTTTATTCAACTTGTAACGAAATCAACATAAACTCAAATATCTCTGGAATCACGAAAGAGATTTTGTTCCAGCTAGCGTATTGTGTACATCTTACGTTCTTCTTTAAGAATGCATTCACACTTTTGAAGCATTATTTTTAGTTTCCAAGAAAAATCTACTTTTAGCAATTTTGAACGAATTTAGTTTTTTGGTAGTTTTAAACATAAACTCAAATATATCGGCAAGTACCACATAGATTATGTTCTAGCTAGCGCATTGTGTATAACTTATGTTGTTCTTTAAGAATTTATTCACAATTTTTAAGTATCATATTTAGTTTTCATGAAAAATCTTCTTTTATGCAATTATGAACGAAATTAATATATTGGAAATTTTTAGACACAAACTCAGATATTACTGTACATCTAACGATCTTCTTTAAGAATATGTACGCATTGCCATAGCATAATTTTTATTTTTCAATTAAAATTCAATTTCATTCAACTTGTAACAAAATCAACATAAATTCAAATATATCTGGAATCAGCGCACAGATTTTGTTCCAGCTAGCGTATTTTGTAAATCTAACGTTCTTCTTTAAGAACGTATTCACGCTTTTTAAGTATCATTTTTAGTTTCCAAGAAAAATCTACTTTTATGCATTTTAAAGGAGATTAGCTTATTGGTAATTTTTAAACATAAAGTCAGATATTACTGGAAACACCGCATAGATTTTGCTCCAGCTAGCGTATTGTGTACATCTTATGTTCTTCTTTAAGAATGCATTCACACTTTTGAAGCATTATTTTTAGTTTCCAAGAAAAATCTACTTTTAGCAATTTTGAACGAATTTAGTTTTTGGTAGTTTTAAACATAAACTCAAATATATCGGCAAGTACCACATAGATTATATTCTAGCTAGCGCTATGTGTATAACTTTTGTTGTTCTTCAAGAATTTATTCACAATTTTTAAGTATCATATTTAGTTTCCATGTAAAATCTTCTTTTAAGCAATTTTGAACGAAATTAACTTATTGGTCATTTTTAGACACAAACTCAGATATTACTGTACATCTAACGTTCTTCTTTAAGAATGTGTACGCATTGCCATAGCATCATTTTTAGTTTTCAATTGCAATTAAATTTCATTCAACTTGTAACGAAATCAATATAAACTCAATTATATCTAGAATCAGCGCATAGATTTCGTTCCAGTTGGCGTATTGTGTAAATCTAACGTTCTTTTTTAAGAACGTATTCACACTTTTTAAGTATCATTTTTAGTTTCCGAGAAAAATCTACTTTTATGCAATTTTGAACGAAATAAGTTTATTGCTAATTTTTAAACATAAAGTCAGATATCTCGTCAAATACCACATAGATTGTGTTCTAGCTAGCGCATGGTGTATAACTAGAGTTCTTCTTTAAAAATGTATTCACACCTTCTAAGTATCATTTTTAGTTTCCAAGAAAAATCTACTTTTATGCAGTTTTGAAGAAAATTAGTTTAGTGGTAATTTTTAACATAAACTAAGATATTACTGGAAACACCGCATAGATTTTGTTTCAGCTAGCGCATTGTGTATATGTAACGTTCTTCTTTAAGAATGTGTACGCATTACCTTAGCTTAGTTTTTAGTTTGCAATTAAAATTCAATTTCATTCAACTTGTAACGAAATCACCATAAACTCAAATATCTCTGGAATCACCGCATAGATTTTGTTCCAGCTAGCGTATTTTGTAAATCTAACGTTCTTCTTTAAGAACGTATTCACGCTTTTTAAGTGTTATTTTTAGTTTCCAAGAAAAATCTTCTTTTATGCAACTTTGAAGGAAATTAGTTTATTGGTAATTTTTAAACATAAAGTCAGATATTACTGGAAACACCGCATAGATTTTGCTCCAGCTAGCGTATTGTGTACATCTTACGTTCTCCTTTAAGAATGTGTACGCATAACTTTAGCATCATTTTTAGTTTGCAATTAAAATACAATTTTATTCAACTTGTAACGAAATCAACATAAACTCAAATATCTCTGGAATCACGGCAAAGATTTTGTTCCGGCTAGCGTATTGTGTACATCTGAAGTTCTTCTTTAAGAATGCATTCACACTTTTGAAACGTTATTTTTAGTTTCCAAGAAAAATCTGCTTTTAGCAATTTTGAACGAATTTAGTTTCTTGGTAGTTTTAAACATAATCTCAAATATATCGGCAAGTACCACATAGATTACGTTCTAGCTAGCGCATTGTGTATATCTTATGTTCTTCTTTAAGAATGCATTCACACTTTTGAAACGTTATTTTTAGTTTCCAAGAAAAATCTACTTTTAGCGATTTTGAACGAATTTAGTTTTTTGGTAGTTTTAAACATAAACTCAAATATATCGGCAAGTACCACATAGATTATGTTCTAGCTAGCAAATTGTGCATATTTAATGTTCTTCTTTAAGAATTTATTCACAAATTTTAAGTATCATATTTAGTTTCCATGTAAAATCTTCTTTTATGCAATTTTGAACGAAATTAACTTATTGGTAATTTTTAGACACAAACTCAGATGTTACTGTACATCTAACGTTCTTCTTTAAGAATGTGTACGCATGCCATAGCATCATTTTTAGTTTTCAATTAAAATTAAATTTCATTTAACTTGTAACGAAATCAACATAAACTCAATTATATCTAGAATCAGCGCATAGATTTCGTTCCAGCTGGCGTATTGTGTAAATCTAACGTTATTTTTTAAGAATTTATTCACGGTATTTAAGTATCATTTTTAATTTCCGAGAAAAATCTGCTTTTATGCAATTTTGAACGAAATAAGTTTATTGCTTATTTTTAAACATAAAGTCAGATATCTCGGCAAGTACCACATAGATTGTGTTCTAGCTAGCGCATCGTGTATAACTAACGTTCTTCTTTAAAAATGTATTCACACCTTTTAAGTTTAATTTTTAGTTTCCAAGAAAAATCAACTTTTATGCAGTTTTGAAGGAAATTAGTTTATTGGTAATGTTTTAACATAAAGTCAGATATTACTGGAAACACCGCATAGATTTTGCTCCAGCTAGCGCATTGTGTACATCGTACGTTCTTCTTTAAGAATGTATACGCATTACTTTAGCATCATTTTTAGTTTGCAATTAAAATTCAATTTTATTCAACTTGTAACGAAATCAACATAAACTCAAATATCTCTGGAATCACGGCAGAGATTTTGTTCCAGCTAGCGTATTGTGTACATCTAACGTTCTTCTTTAAGAATGCATTCACACTTTTGAAGCATTATTTTTAGTTTCCAAGAAAAATCTACTTTAACAATTTTGAACGAATTTAGTTTTTTTGTAGTTTTAAACATAAACTCAAATATATCGGCAAGTACCACATAGATAATGTTCTAGCTAGCGCATTGTGTATAACTAATGTTCTTCTTTAAGAATGCATTCACACTTTTAAAGCATTATTTTAAGTTTCCAAGAAAAATCTACTTTTAGCAATTTTGAACGAATTTAGTTTTTTGGTAGTTTTAAACATAAACTCAAATATATCGGCAAGTACCACATAGATTATGTTCTAGCTAGCGCATTGTGTATAACTAATGTTCTTCTTTAAGAATGTCTTCACACTTTTTAAGTATCATATTTAGTTTTCATGAAAAATCTTCTTTTATGCAATTATGAACGAAATTAATATATTGGTAATTTTTAGACACAAACTCAGATATTACTGTATATCTAACGTTCTTCTTTAAGAATATGTACGCATTGCCATAGCATAATTTTTAGTTTTCAATTAAAATTCAATTTCATTCAACTTGTAACAAAATCAACATAAATTCAAATATATCTGGAATCAGCACACAGATTTTGTTCCAGCTAGCGTATTTTGTAAATCTAACGTTCTTCTTTAAGAACGTATTCACGCTTTTTAAGTATCATTTTTAGTTTCCAAGAAAAATCTACTTTTATGCATTTTGAAGGAAATTAGCTTATTGGTGATTTTTAAACAAAAAGTCAGATATTACTGAAAACACCGCATAGATTTTGCTCCAGCTAGCGCATTGTCTACATCGTACGTTCTTCTTTAAGAATGTATACGCATTACTTTAGCATCATTTTTAGTTTGCAATTAAAATTCAATTTTATTCAACTTGTAACGAAATCAACATAAACTCAAATATCTCTGGAATCACGAAAGAGATTTTCTTCCAGCTAGCGTATTGTGTACATCTTACGTTCTTCTTTAAGAATGCATTCACACTTTTGAAGCATTATTTTTAGTTTCCAAGCAAAATCTACTTTTAGCAATTTTGAACGAATTTAGTTTTTTGGTAGTTTTAAACATAAACTCAAATATATCGGCAAGAACCACATAGATTATGTTCTAGCTAGCGCATTGTGTATAACTTATGTTGTTCTTTAAGAATTTATTCACAATTTTTAAGTATCATATTTAGTTTCCATGTAAAATCTTCTTTTATTCAATTTATAACGAAATTAACTTATTGGTCATTTTTAGACACAAACTCAGATATTACTGCACATCTAGCGTTCTTCTTTAAGAATGTGTACGCATTGTCATAGCATCATTTTTAGTTTTCAATTGAAATTAAATTTCATTCAACTTGTAACGAAATCAACATAAACTCAATTATATCTAGAATCAGCGCATAGATTTCGTTCCAGCTGGTGTATTGTGTAAATCTAACGTTCTTTTTTAAGAACGTATTCACACTTTTTAAGTATCATTTTTAGTTTCCGAGAAAAATCTACTTTTATGCAATTTTGAACGAATTAAGTTTATTGCTAATTTTTTAAACATAAAGTCAGATATATCGGCAAGTACCACACAGATTGTGTTCTAGCTAGCGCATGGTGTATAACTAAAGTTCTTCTTTAAAAATGTATTCACACCTTTTAAGTATCGTTTTTAGTTTCCAAGAAAAATCTACTTTTTTGCAGTTTCGAAGGAAATTAGTTTATTGGTAATTTTTAGACATAAACTAAGATATTACTGGAAACACCGCATAGATTTTGTTCCAGCTAGCGCATTGTGTATATCTAACGTTCTTCTTTAAGAATGTGTACGCATTACTTTAGCTGAATTTTTAGTTTGCAATTAAAATTCAATTTCATTCAACTTGTAACGAAATCCCCCCCCCCCCCCCGGGGTTACTACAAGAGGTCTGGCTGATTCTAACCTAGGCACAGACATAGTACACTCGGGGTATAGGGAGAACCAGTCCCCCGGTGTACAGGCACTAAATCTGGATAGACAAGACGTGGTTCATTGTCTAAGGTCTAACCAGTATCCTTAAAATACTGAATACCACGGGAACCGGTGGCCCATACAGAGAGCCGCCCTTCTCTGTAGCCGGTTATTGGTGAGGTCCCTTCGGGGTACACGTTGTGGTTGTCGGTTAAAGTTTAATGTCCGCAGGGAAGGTGCGGTGCTAAACGAATGTGGTGTTGCATATTCAACAGAGGAGTTGGAAAGTCTCCAACCCTCAAGCAAGGGGAAGTACTTGGTCCTGCAAGCAATGTTCTTGAAATTGCAACTCTGTTGGCTACGTCCAGCAGGGGGCGCTAGTCGACGCTTTGTATTTCACTCAGTGGTAAGACCATCGTCAGGTTAGGGCTTCGCGGCCAGGTACCGACGTTAATCTTGATCACGTAATTCGCAGTTGAACAGTTGAATTGAACAGATGTGTTTGCGCATAAATTGTTTAAGAAAATTGTGTTTTTGTTATAATAAGTGAGTGAAAGAGTGAAGACAAAGACAAGAAAAAAATATTAAATAGTAATTTAAAAAGAAGAAGAAAAATGAGACAGCCAAGTGAGACTCCGCCGGACAATTAACTTGAAGGTTAAACTCCAGCAAGAAGGTCATTTGCGGTTGTTGTAAAGTGTTGCCGGACAAAGAGTTGCCGGATAATTGGTTGGTGTCTTGAGTAAGAAGACTTAAGGGAGTGGAAATAAATTAATTCCGGTTCGTGCACATAATATTGTGTAACTATTAAACGGTAGGTGTCGCGGCGGCATAAAAGAAAAATAAAAATAAATTCAGCAATAATTAGCAATAATTGTTGAGTTGGTATGGCACCTGGGCTTGCTAGTAGGCGTAAAAAGCCTAAGGGTGATGGCGGTGACGTCACAACTGACGTGTCGTCGATGCCGGAGAAGATGCCGCTGGTTTCATTGAGGAAGGTGCGACATAGCGAGACGGACAGTGAGGTGGAGAGCGGAAAGTGGCCGAAACTGGGTTCGCCCAAGGTGCGTCGCTCTGACCGGTGTACCGGCGATTGTATCCAGCGGGGTAACGTTTCCAGCGCTGCCCAAGCCGGTTGATATCTGGACGGTTATCGACAGAGGCGGAAGAACCACGACGTCGAAGGAGGTTGTGGACAAGGTGGGGCCCACCCTGGGCGTGAGGGTGCACGATGTACGGCCGATGAAGTCAGGAGGTGCTGTGATAAGAACGCAGTCGGTTGCTGAGCGCGAAAAAATGACGGCCAACGAGAAGTTCACTGAGGTTAGACTGGACGTCTCAGTGAACGACAAACTGGGACCCAGAGTCGTGGTTCGAGGAGTACATTCGAAAATAACCCCGGACGAATTCATGGCGGATATCTACGAGCTGAACCTTAGAGGTCTGGTGACCAGTGTCTGGGCTTCGACCACAAGGTTAGGAGTGCCGAATGAAGAAGGAAACTTGCTCGAGATGCGGTGCGCTTGGTCCTCGGGCCTCTAACTGCACTGGTGAGGTGTGCTGCCGCAATTGCCGTTTCAAGGGCCTACCCTCAGATCACAGGATGTTGTCGATCGCTTGCCCGATTTATGTTGCCATTGTTGCTTGGGCGAATTCACGTCATTAATATGGAGGGGGTTACTAAAGTTCAACAAAATTTGCAGCGTTCTTAGCCGGCGACTTGTGTTTTTAGGCAGACGATGAGGAAGCGTCGGGCTTCTTTTGCCATATTTTAGGAATGGTCACGTAAGGGGGCTGCTGGCTACAATGCGGGTATTTACGTATCTGCCGGGAAATTCTGCGACAGTCGTCGATGATCCTACTATCGCCTGAACTGTCGTTAGTCGTGTTCGTTGGGGGGTGGGCGTAGCCGTTGAGGGCGAATTCGGTCGTTTAGTTTTGGCGAGTATCTGCTGTCCACCTACTAGTACTTTGGACCGTTATATCGGATACATGCATACGGTGTTACTACTTGCAAGTAACATTCCAATTATCCTTGGCTTAGACGCGAATGCTAGGTCTCCTATGTGGTTCAGTAAAATGCCCAGGCGTTCACCTGGGTATTCGAACTATATACGAGGAGTTATGATTAGCTAATGGCTGGTTGCAAAAGGTACCTCAGTGTTGAACGAGGCTAGCAATCTATACACGTTTGACGGTCCAAGTGGTACTAGTGATATAGATGTCGCAGTCGCTAATTATGCGTCTATGTCATTCTGTAACTTTAGGTGGAGAGTATGTGACAATGGTGGCATGAGTGACCAAAATCGCATTGAGATTGTGGTATCACTTCACAGGCGCGCCTCGTCGGTCTCGTCTCCGCGGAGATGGCGGGTAAACGGCGCGAATTGGTTCAGTTACGCAGACTTCTTTCAAACTGTAGTATTGGACGTGCCTTTGGGGGCATTTCGTGCACTGACGATAGATCAACAGGTGGAGCAAATTGATCAGTGGATGTGCACTGTTAATGACGCTTTGCTTGGTCGTTGTCGTAAGACTCAACCCGGCGGCGTCAAATGGTGGACTAGCAAACTAAATAATATGCGAAGGGGCGTTAGGTGGCTCAGGAGGTTGTTCCAGAGGGCCAGGCGCACTGGAGCGGAATATTTAGTAATGCGTAAAGCGGTGTATTTGCACCAGCTCGGATCTACAAGAAACGTGTAGAACAGGTCAAGGAGGAGGAGTGGAGGGTCTTTGTTCAGGAGAATAGGGATGATCTTTGGGGTTAAGTTTACCGTATTTGTTCTGGAACAGGGCACTCTTTATGGAATCTCTCCAGGTTAACGGAACAAGGCTGACTTGCTGGAGAGATTGCATGGAAGTCTTATTAAGAACTTTCTTTCGAGATGCGAAACAGGGAGTTGGGGAGTTGAGGAAAGGGATTTCTGAGAGTATCTATCGAGTTAGGAGTAGAAAGGGGCCAGGTATTGACAGCATGACGGGAGAGATGTGTAAGAGCATCTGGAAGGCCGTGCCGGAATACTTGGAAGCAGTTTACGAGAAGTGTCTGATTTGGGGCTATTTCCTTAGGGCTTGGAAAAGTGCTCGTGTTGTCATGCTCCTGAAGTCTCCTGATAAGAAGCGGAGTAATCCGCGCTCTTATCGGTGCATCAGTCTCCTGCCAGCACTTGGAAAAGTGCTGGAGAGGATGATGGTGATGCGATTGAAAGAATGCGTCAGCGGGGACCTTTCTGAGTATCATTTTGGTTTTAGGGAGGGGAGATCCGTTGAAGATTTGTGGCTGCATGTTAAGCGCTGCGTTAGTGACTCTTCTGAGAAGTACGTTCTTGGTCTGTTTGTCGATTTTAAGGGTGCGTTTGATCACCTCTCGTGGAGTCCAGTTCTCGCCAGAATACGTAATGTAGGCTGTCGAGAGACGGCCTTATAGGAGAGTAACCTCAGCGACAGGAAAGCTTGTGTGGTGGGCGCCTGCGATACGGTTTAGAGGGATGTTGTCCGTGGTTTCTCGCAGGGGTCCATATGTATGGAACCTCATGATGGATTCCTCGTTGCGGGAGCTTGGCGGCCTGTTCTTCCAATTGTGTGCATATGCGGATGACCGGCTTATCCTGATCAAAGGGCGAGCTCGTGCGGACCTAGAGTGAAAGGGTAATCTGGCCATGCGCATTGTTTGTGAATGGAGTGCCAGCGTTGGTTTTGACGTGGCAGCGGACAAGACTGTGATGATGCTGCTGGAAGGTAGATTATCACAGAATCGTCCACCATTAATACAAGCTGGCGTCATTGGTCTCAGTTATGTGACGCAAGTCAAATATCTGGGAATAATGGTGGCAGAAGGATGAACTTTTTAGTTCATCCTGTCTACGTGAGGGACGAGCTGAGTGCCGTTGTTGGTAAAATCAGACGTATCCTTAGATCAAACTGGGGTATAAGCAGGCATGCTACTCGTACCTATATGGCGGGCTGTTTGTCACATGTGCGGCATATGGTTCGCCTGTCTTGTCAGAGGGTGGCTATGCTCGGTTGCATGCCAATTTGTCGGACAGTTTCAATGGATGCTCTTCAGGTCTTGCTGGGTGTGGTCCCCCTTGACTTGGAAGTGATAAATCGTGGTATCGCTTTTAAGGTCAAAAGGGACTACCGCTTTCCGAACATGACTGGCTTTCTGCTGACGACTTGGTGGATATTGGGCCGGAGACGTTCGCGAGGCTTCTAGATGAGCGTGTTGTTCACATTTGGAGAAGCAGGTGGGAGAACAGCGACGCGGGTAGGGTCACGTATGATTTCATACGTAATCCGACCTTCGTAATGGAACGCCCAGGTTTTCGCTTTAGCTTAAGATTGGGCTTCCTGCTGACCGGACAATGCATTTTTGCATCAGAGAAACTTGTCTGATTCTCCTGCCTGCAGATGCGGTGCCGACATTAGAGACTTAGACAGTATGGGCGTTGTTAGGATCGGAAACGATTATGATTTTGGTGGAATTCTGCAGAAAGCCGAGTCTTTAGATAGCCCCCGCGTTTTGCCCGTACAGCCTTCCTCAGAAGGTTAAGGCGTTTGTAGTTAGTAGTTCGCTGCGTGAGTATTCGTAAACCCGCTACCTCGTGTAACTTTGTTCTGTGCCATGCAAGTTTTTCCGGATTCGTGCTGGTGTTATGATTTGTTGACTTGGTGATTCCTCCTGTGTTGGTGAGGTGGTTGGCGCTGCGACTATGGTTTCAGCATCAGTATATCAGCTGGCTGTAGGCAGTATTCCTGGAAGAATTCACTGTGAAATAAGCAATGATAGCTGAACGTTTGGACCTGGCGCGGGTCACCAGTCCCGATTTATTTGGAACTCAACCGGCAGTAACCTCGGTTACGAAGTCTGACCGGAGTCTTTAATCTGGTACCACGGGTGTCAGGTGCCCCTGGAACATCCGTTCCAGACTGGCAGTTGGTGCGGCCCATCGGAGAGCAACGTGGTAGCTGTGGTTTAAACCCAAATCGCGGGAAGAGCGCAAGCTCATTGTGAGGTTGCATTGCAACTGGGTGTCGTGACCCATAGATCGACAGGAGTGTTAGAAAGGCTCCGCTCCAAACCAAGGTGGAAATCATGTCCAAATGCATGATTTCAAATTGGTACTAACGTTTCGGCGTGGGGGCATTCGTGGACGTATTGTAGTCACCCGTTGGTTGGACCACTGTGGTATTAGGCCGCATCGGCATGTAACCACAATCTAGATCACATCTGTACCTTTCTTCAATTTAATGAATTTTTTACTGATTTGGCGGAGCTTAAAATTCAAAGAAAAAAAATTGTAACAAACAAATCAGAGTACAAGGCTACTAGTGGTGTTATTTTAAGCAGCTTATAGTAAGCCCTTTAGAAGAATTTGGCCAATCTGTTACAGCTTCAAAAACAAGTAAATCTTGAGAGTAAAGTCCAGGAAGTATAAATGATAAAAGCGAACTTCTAGAGCTTGAAAAAGGTTTCAGATTAAACTTGGAAAAATCGCCTATTATGGTAAGCCATTATACCCCAATAGGCCCACCTGCTTGTGGTTTGATATTTTACCTTTAATAGGAAAAAGTCCCCGCCAAAAGTACTGAAATGTTACAACATAAGTAGCAATAACTATAACACCATCAACCGCAAGAATCACAACACCAATATCAACTTTGTGCCATAGAGAAAATTTATTAAAAAGAAAAAGTTCCTCCACGTCGAAAAAGGGTCAAAGACCCATAGAACGCCATGACCTGCTACAAAAGCCCAGTAGTGGTCAGGCCAGACTATCGACAGATATATTTAATTCGATATTGTCAATGAAGCGTATTCTACGGGACATAATAAACTTAGAAAAAAACATAAGCTAGAATTACAAAGAAGTAAAAGGAAGGAAGAGCTGAACGAATTAAAATTTTTGAATATTTAATTAATAAAGGCATGTTTCCACTACAGCCTTTTTTTGTAATTCGCTCTCTCATTCGTAATTCAACCTCCAATTACCAACTGAACTACTTAATTCGTCATACAAATTTCTGAGAGCGAATTATCTCATTTGTACGTAATTCAGTTTGAATTACCTTCTGAATTACGAATAAATCAGTGTTTTCTCTAATTTTTATCGGAATTTTATCAAAATATCTGTCAAGATTAAAATAAATAAAATTAAAATAAACAAAACAAAACTAAACAAAACAAATGTAAAGTCAAGAAAAACGAAGAATTTTTCATCATGGACAAGAAAAAAATTATTAAAAAAATTGTGATGTCCAGGAGGTTATTGGCCACATCAAAATTAGTGGATGAAACAAAATTAAATTTAGAAGAACTGTTGCATTCCAAAAGAATTATTTGGAGCTTTTGAAGCAACTGCAACTACTGTGTACGGTAAAAATATCATTTACTTCAGAAAGAATGGCTTGGAAAAAGGTAAGTGTTTTATTTTATATTTTATTAAATGCTTTAACAATGAGAAATTATTTATACACACATACATATATATTTCTAAGGAACGCACTCAATCCTTCTAAGAAACAGATTGTTATCGAGCCGACGAGACTGCTTTTAAAAACAATTTCAGAATGAGTAGACGACTTTTTTATCAATTGTGTAAGTTATTACCCGGATTACGGAAAAGTGACACAAAAATGCGTGAAGCCATTCCATTGGAGAAGAGGGTTGCAATAGCCTTATATGCATTAGGTTCCTCAGCAGAATATCGCACAATTGCGAATATGTTTGGCGTGGGAAAGGCAACCGTATGTAAGATTCTTCTGGAGTTTTGTGCAGAAGTTTGGAAAGTTTTGGCTCCCTCGCATTTAAATAATTTTCCGATGACAAGTCAAAAAATTGAAAGCCTAGTTGAAGAGTTTGAAGCACTAGGATTTCCCCAGTGCATGGGAGCCCTTGGTAAGTTAAATATTCAGAAAAAATACATTTTAAATTAATTTTATATTTTTTCTATCCGTAATTACTCTTAGACGGGTGCCATATTGAGATCCACCCATCTGAAGAACATGCCGTAGACTACTACAACTATAAGGGGTGGTATTAAGTAGTATTATTAGCCTTGGTGGACGCCAGGTAGATGCACTTAAATTATTATAACCAAATATTTATTAATATGGTAATTATTTTCAGATGTCGTTTTATTTACGTAAGCTGTGGCAGTCCAGGATGTTGCAACGATTCCCAAATATTTTAAGGATCTTCGTTAAAACAGTATTTGGATCAATGCACTGTCTTGGACGACATGAAAAAAACGATTTCTGGTGTTAACGTACCAGTTCTTATTATTGGCGATTCTGCATTTCGCCTAAGTGATAAGCTAATGAAGCCATATCCTTTTGCAGTGTCGCAAAGTTTTCGCGAAAAAAACTTTAACTTCGCACTGTCAAAATCGCGTAGAATGGTGGAAAATGCCTTTGGACACCTTAAAGCCCGTTTCATGCTGTGTTCTACATGACTTTTTAAATGAAAATAATGACGCGGTAAATGAAAAATGGTTACAAGCTTTACAAGTTATAGAAATTAATCGCTCATATCCGGAACACAATACTTCACTAATGGACCAAGCAAACAACCCAGATGGAATAAGAAGAGCTATTTCGAATTATCTTAGTAAGTTTTATTTAAATACTTATGTATATAATGAACTAAAACAATTCATTTAAAAACCAAAAAACAGTTCATTTAAAAACCAAAAAAAAATTCATTTAAAAACCAAAAAACAATTCATTTAAAAACCAAAAAACAATTCATTTAAAAACCAAAAAAACAATTCATTAAAAAAAGCAGGCACAGAGTAGGAAAAAAATAACTAAAACTAATTTATTAATTAAAACTATCTATTATTATCTAAGTATTAAAAAAATTATGAAATATTATAGCCTCTTTAAAAAAACAATTAATGCGTTCTGCACCTCTGCTTCTTTCTCGGTGTATGGTTTTAAAATGTTCTTTTTTTCTTCTTCAATAGCAATTAGCCTTTCTGAAGTTTTTTTCATATCTCCCTGCGTTTCCTCTATATTTTTTCCCAGGCTTTTTAAAAATTTCTCTAAGGCTTCTTTTTTTTCATGCAGCTGTTAACGATGGCTCTGAAGGCTGGGGTTTTTCGGACTCAGTTGGTGGGGAACAAACCATTGTTGGTGATGGCAACGGATATGGCGATGCTAGCGGAGATGTGGAAGTTGAATTTGTATCAATTGATGAATTTATGTCTTAAAATAATACATATTTTATAATCATTATTGTTAACACACTGTTTATTGATAAATACATAAAATAAAAAATGATTAAATTTTTTTTTTTACTTACGATTTATATTATCATACACCAGATTTTCGGAATGGTAACTCTTGTATGGAGCCAACAATGTTTCCATCTGTTTGTAGAGATCCCACTCCGAGGGTGAACCACCAGTTATACCCATCTGTTGCTTTTCCTTTCTGTAAAAAAATAAATTTTTTATCTGTAAGTATTTGTTAAAAATGTAACAGAACTTAAAATACGCGTTTTCTATTACCGGCTTAGCTCTTAATTTAAAGAATTTGATGTGCAATTTTGCCCAGAAAGCATATGATAAGTACTTACCGATACCGTGCAGTCATGTTATTCATTTTGGTTTTTATTTCGATGACTGAATACGAATAGCCTTGTAACTGCATTTCCGCGGCTATTTCCTGGAGTATGTGGCTGTTTTTCCGGCAGCCTCGCAACTCGGATATTCGGTCACGCCATACCTCTAAGAAAGCCCTCTCGCTGCTCTGCTCCCATTTGCTGGCACTTTTTCTATTTGCTGCAGAAAAAAAACAATATACATACATTTTGTATATTTCCTTTTTCCAATATTACTTACCTTTCTTTGCATCCATTTATAGTAAAATTTATGTCAATTTATAGAAAAAATTAATTTAAAAATATTAAAAACCCTTTTGCTTGAAAAAATTAAAAAAAAATAGTTTGTAATAAAAAAGATACACACAATAACAAACTACTGTCAAATCGAGTTAAGAATGTGTAATGGAAACAGGGTAATTCACGGAAGTAATTCAGAGATCGAATTAAATAATTCAAGTTGTAGTGGAAACATGCTATAAAAAAGAGCTGGACTTTCAAATAGTTAAACTAAAGACTGAAGAATTTTTATTTATTGTACCTTTATATTTAAGTTGTTTTTTTTTATTTAATTTTTTGTTAACATTTTTTGCCTTATATTTATATATATTATTTTTATCTATACATTTTTGTTATGTTCCTTTATTTTCAAGTTTTTTTTTGACAAAAAATTAATTTTTTGTTTTTGTGTTATATATTTAAGTTTATTTTATGCCGTATGTTATGTTCCTTCATTTTTAAGTTTTTTTTAGCAAAAAAATTATTTGTTTTTGTGCTATATATTTAAGTTTAAGTTATTTGACAAAACTGTAAAAGTGAAATTAAAAAGGACTGCATTATTTTAAATAAATCTGTGTTTTATTTGCTCTCTTATTTAAAATGCTTAAGTACTTTGAATAGTTTCAGTATCATCGTGTACTTCAAATTTATTTCGATTGTTTTCTGCATCCTAATATTCAGTATCTGAACCATATTCAATACAAATGTTGTTAAGTGCAGTACAAGCACTAGTAATTTAAGGGCGTGTAGTAGAGTTGACGAGCGCCAAGAAAAAAAAACGAAATCTGTTTTTTAGTACACCTATGGTTCTTGACTTACGTTCCAAATTAATGCATCGTGACTAGAACCTGGGAATCAATCATCCGAAAATCTAATTCGCATTCTGTGAGCGCATATGAAAACTTTTTAACATAGGCATCGAAAATCATTTTAACTTACAATCATTGCATTTAAGCTAAAAAATCCTTAACAGTTAAAATAAATATATCGATCTTTTTTTGGAGCTACAATTTTTATGTGAGTTCCATTAACACACCCAATAATAGATGGTAATTTTGTTTTTTTAAGTGCAATTTCGCATCATTTTTATCGGCATCTGTCATGTTGCAGTTTATCCCTATTGTCAAACCTTATGTTCTAATACATACACGCATCGTCTCGAACAAAACCGTAGAAACCACAGGCTGTGATAACCCCAGATTAAATTGATTTCTTACACTGAGCTGGTACGATCCTTGAGCCAATAAACGTAATGTCGCTGACAATTTTATGGTATTCGGAATGCATGTAGCTCTAATTCCTTTTCTTAAATCAGGTTCTATTATATGTAACATTTGATAAAAGGATTTTTTATTCAATTGGAAATAACTTTTAAATCTTTAAAAGAGAACAAAATTTTAAACTTGAAAAAAATAATTTTATTGTTTAAAACTTACTTTTCATTAGGCAATTTAAAGATTTTTGCCTTCTGTCTTAAAAGTTTTCTCTCTATTATTAAGTTTTTATTACTTTCTTGATTGCATGGAACAGTTTCCAATATAAAAATATTTTTAATTCAATTTATAGACTATTTAATTTAATTGTTTGTATATTGTTTTTTTACAAAATTTAAATTTTCCACTTTAAATTCTTAATAGAAAACAAATTATATCTACAGACTAAAATGTGTGTTTTATTTTATTTTATTTACATTATCGATAAATAGTCAGCGTCGCCATTAGATTGAAAGGGAATACCAAACTAGTATTGATGATGTGTTAAATTGGTGTTGTCTTAAAATTTATGGCGATGTTGACTACGCCAAACAGAATAAGGTACTCATAAAAAATAATTTATAAAACAAAGAACATATTTTAAATTAGTTGTTTACGGCTTTAATTGTGTAAAAATAAAATATTTATTTTTTAATAAAATATTTTTTTTTAATTTATTTGTGATTAGTTTTATTGTAGTTTTAAAGTTTATTTTATGTAAAATTCATAACTTACTTAAGTATGTGCTTGCAAAAATTCTTACGACTGTGAATTAGAGCACTTTTTAAGCGATTTCTATTCGTATAGAAACTTTTAAGCGATTTGCGATTGTCAGAAGATGCATGTATGTTCAAAAAATAAAAACATGTTTTAACAGTGCAACACTTAAACAAAACGCCAGAAGCTTTCTTGCTTAGTTTAATTAAAAAAAAAATGCAATATCAACAAGAAAGATTTAAAACATGGACGCTTGAAGATTATTTCAATCCAATGGATAATTAAATCATATGTGTATTTACTAATTTATTAAAATTACACAAAGCATTTTGGCGTCAAATGGGTTTCTATTAGTGATATTGAATTAAGCATATTTGAAGGAAAGGTTTACTTACGTCGTGAGTAGTCAGTACTTAAAAAGGATTTCTGTTTATTTTTTGTTATTTCGGAACTCATGTCTTCCTAAAAGTAATTTGATTAAGTGCCCTACTATGAGATGCGTTCGATATTCGCTGACTATCGATTATCGAATACCAAATTCTTATTATGATCTGGTAACATTGTCAAAAATGTTGTTGTGTATCTACTAGAGATCTGCATGAGTGCATTCAAAACGCCTTTTGAATCATTCGTTTTTTTCATGTCACGATTTATTTTGTGCCGAAGTTTTCGAAATGAATGAATCAAAACACGAATTACAAAAATGAGTCACGAATCAATTCAAAACATAACATGAATCAAACACTTCACATCTTAAGAAGAGAGTTTTTGGTGTTAGTGTAATGATTTAGTGTGAGTTTAAAAACGAATGCACTCATGCAGATATTTCTTCCTAATATATAAAACTCTCTTCTTAAAATGTGAAACAAAAAGAATCGAATGAGAAATATAAACGTGTTGAATGAATCAAAACATTGCCTGTTTTAAACCAAATCAACTAACAGTTGATTGTCAACATTATTATTCAACAAATTAGACACATTGAAATTAAGAAACTTATTTGGAATATGTAAATTCTAAACCTTAAAAATATCATAATGTATCATTTACGAAGTTTCGCAAGAATTGTTTATATATAACAATTACAAAAAGGCCTTACACATCTGACATCGTAGACTATAAGATAGATTACTACTTAATATTATATTAACTGAACAGGTGTGAAAGTTTTCATGCGTCGGTCAATCAAAAGTAGTTAAAAAGTAACTTATGTAACTGCCCTTGTATCCAGGGGGCAAATCACCGCATTCGATAACGAATACTTTGTGATCGAAATGTTGTTAACGTGGATCACGGCAGTCGTTATCGAAACACATTTACTCGTAGTTGCCCTCGATTGGTAATTTACTATCGAAAACGAATAAACATTTTGCCACGCCACAAAACAAAGACAAATAGAAGTAACTAAAGAAGAAGAATTAAACATGTCAGTGTGAATTTTCCTGCTATTTATATAATAAAATAGTTTAAAAAATTTTTTAAATGCTTTTAGGGAAGGTGAATATGAAAACAAAGATTTCCCAGGAATCAGTGCAAAAAAAGTCAACGCTAAAATTGCTCCCAGAACAAATACTAATGAAGTTAATATATTTGGGTCCATTTAAATGAGTCTTGTTTGTTTATTTTTTTGCACTGTTACACTGTTTTCACTAATTAATTTGTTTTTTTGTTTTACGATCGAATAATATGATCCAAAAAATAAAGTCATCGAATAATTTCTCGACACGAATGCGCACTCGATATTGAATGCGGTGATTTGCCCCCAGTTTAATTATCGTTATGTGAAATTTCTGATTAAAAATATTTTAAATATAATTACTATTTGCACAAACATATGTACATACGTTTTTATTTATATACCTATACATAAATAAAAATTAAAATCTATATTTTTTTTAAATGAAAATAAAGGTCCAGATCTTTATAAAAGCTTTAAAAAGCATGTTTTAATGTAATTACTAATAATTTTTAACCGAAAACCCAATAGTATAAAAATTCAAAATGGCAATATTTTTTTCTTTTCGTTGTTTTTTAGTGTAAAACTGATTCTACACATTTAATTCATGTTATGTTTTGATTTGATTCGTAACTCATTTTCGTAATGCGTGATTTGTTTCATTCGTTTCGAAAACTTCGGCACAAAACAAATCGTTTGGGTCCACATATAAGGACAACCAGTTAATAGAAAAGGTTTGATTAATTATTGCTTGATATCTACATAAATAAATTCGAAGTACTTGCTTAAACAGGTGTGGGCAGACGTGAAATTAAAAACTAAAACAGAAAGTAATACTTACGTAATTGAATCCATTTCCAAGAGATTGGAAGCATTTCTCATTTTTCTCTGTTTCTAGCTAGTTCCAATAGGTTTTTAACCTCATCTAAAGAATCGTCAAACCAAAAATCCGTCGTATTCATATTACTTTATTACATTTATTTTTTTATTACTTTTAGCACATTCCAAAAAAAAAAAATAAATATTATTTTAAACTTTATTCAAATTGTAACCCGCACAATGTGTATCAGATATTATTGTGAATAACTTAAATAAGCAGAATTCATAATAGTACTATTCACATCGAATGAACGTCATAATACCAATTACAAATTCGTTCGATAAGCACTTTCGAGCACAGTCGAAAATCTATCAAAACTTGATATAGGGCCCTAGATTTATTAAGGTACCTTAACACCTCAATCGCACATTTAATAAGTACTGAAAATTGTTATAAAAATTTAAAATTATATTAACCGCAAATTTTACTTGATTACCGACTATACGTTCAACCGCACTTTCGAACATCAATTAGAAAAGCTGTTTTTATGAAATCGCCATACTCAAGAAAACAATAAAAACAAACGATTGATGAATCGGAGAACATATTTTAAATTAATTATTTACTTTCATAATTGTGTAAAAACAAAAACAGTTTTTGTCAAAAATAAATGAAAACATATTATTTTTATTTGTGTAAAATTTTTATTTTATTTAAAACAAAAGTTTATTTTAAGTAAAATTTGTAACCTCAAATTTAAGATTTCTTGCAGTTGTGAACTACAGAACACCTTTTACGTGATTTAAAATCGATATTTCGCTGCAACTTTTTAAAATACCATTAGGCATTGTACTTTTGTTACTTGGTGATTCAGCACTTCCATCAAAATAAAAACAAAGATTCCAATGCTTACGTTTTACTTTTTATTTTAATTTTATATCTTACCTTTGCAGAGGTAACATTATCCATAACCTCCGTTGAGTTATTTTCAAAAGCCGAAAATTAAATAAACAAACAGGTTTAATTAAGTGTAACTGCGAAAAAATATATGTTTTATAAGATTTAATAATTTTTTTTATATAAGGAAGAAAATTAAAGTACTTCAGTTTTTATACTTACAAAATTAAGGTTGAATTTTCCTCTTCTTGCAGATATAAAATCTTTAAAGAAATCCATGTCCTTAAACCAATATGCACTTGGCTCATACAAGTCCTCCGTCCCTGCACCACTTCTTGTTATGTCTTGTATGTTGATAAGTTCGCCTCCATATTGAGAGCGGAGGTAGTTCATTTTAGTCTAAAATTGAATAAAAACAGCTGAGAGAAACACTTATATTCAAGCAAACTTACTTTAATTTCCATATTTGTTACGCCAGGCAAAATATCTCTATCTTCTTGGCTATTGCATCTAAAGCATCCATCCAAGCATGCTTATTATGATATAATAGACAATTGTATTATAAAGGCATTCTTTTTGCCTCCGCAACTCAATTAGTGAGAGGATAGCCTCCTGGCTCCATTTAGTTTGTGAAAATTAAATTGTTTAACTTGTTTTATTAAGCTATAAGTGCATTTTTTGCATTACCTTAACTCCTGGTAAAACTGGGCTTATATCAACAAACTCCATTCTTTGATTTGATTAATATTAATAATAAAATTATAATTAATTAATTAATAAAATAATAATATTAATAAAATAGAACTGTTCTTTAAAAACTTTTCTTGATTTGATGTGTATGATTGTCATCTTTAGTGTTTTATATGATTAGTGATTTCTTTTTGAAAAATATTTAAAATAAAGAATGCTGTATTATTTATATGAAATTAAGTTAAAATTTTTCTTGTTTATAGTAATATTTATTTAAATAACTAAAAGTTAAATAAATTTTCTTCACACATGGTCACACTGTTTACATTTAAATGCACCACTGGTCTAATAAAAAATCTTTATTTTTTCAAATGGTTTAAAAAGTAGAAGTAAAGGCCGGGATACATAGAATTCGTCATACGTTAAACTTTGACGTATACAACTGACAAGACAGTTACAATATATGTTTTCTTGTGAGTGCTGTCACAATCAGTACGTGTCCGTCAACGCAAAGTATGGTAGTTATTTAACTTTTCACTTTTGACGTACGTTGGATACTTTGGCAGCTATCAGTTGCTTCGTCTTCATTGTTTTGTTTTAACTATTGCTGTGTTCCAATTGTATTCTGTGATTTAAATAAAATAATTTTGGAGGTGAAAAAGAAAATACAAATTAAATTAAATCAACAAGTAAATCAAATACAAATTTAATTTTAAAGTTAATAAAAATAGAGAGAAAACTATGATTTGATATCTCTCTGCAAGGTACTCATTGTGCCAACCTCATCCGTCGTTACTTTGACTTCAGTAGAACATGTCAAAGTACAACGTATGACGGATTCTATGTGCCCCGGCGTTTACCATCTGTTTGTCAAATTTTATCCGTAATTCTCTCCATTTTGCCACATTTTCTGTTCTACTCAGTATAATTTGCTTTTATGCTATTCTATTTTTCTCATTCGATAAAAATTTATGACATATCTAAATACATGTGGAAAAATGTAAAACAGCCTTTACTTATATTTTGTTTTTGTAAAAATTTTGAGCTGTCAAAAACGTTTTGTTTTTGTGTACGTAAACAAATATGTATATTTATAGGTTTTCTTACTTTTTTAAAATACATACAAACATGCTGCTAGACGTTTTCAAAAACAAAATACACGTAAGAGCTAAAAAATATGTTGACCGCATGATGTAATGCAGTCACCTGTTTAATGCGCCTTGGCGGTGAGTTTGGGTGACGTGCTTGTCGTATTCGTGGAAATGCATACATATTACTAGTAAGCCGATTATAGGTTTGCTCAGTGACTAAAAATTGTTAATAATTGTTGTTCATTGTTACTAGAACGTTTTCACGTACTCAAAAAACTTGCAAGTAGAGAGTTAAAAAAGAGCGAAAAAATTAGTTGCAAAATTAGCAAAACAGCTTTTGTTTAAAAAATTGACTTTAAAAAAGTCTGACAAAAGAAAATTTGTATAAGATTAAAAAAAAAAAAATACAGGTAGTTGGCAATTAAAAGAATAAAAAAATATTCACCCCTATTCTGCGTTTCGATTCGAATCGAAATTTTCTCCGTCTGACAACTTTGGTATTCTGCGTTTCGTTCCGCTCAGTTTCTTTCGATTGTATGTATTCTGCATTACGATCGGAGCTCCGTTTTTCTCAGTTGTTTTTTTTTGTTAACGGAGGAGTTTTCCTTATTTGTGTTAAAAAAAATGAAAATGAGATAAAATGTTCAGAAACGGTTTAAAAAACCCTTAAAATGATTTCTAACTAATTTATTTAATTTAATTAAATTTCTTTTGTTTTAAATTGTTAATTTTTGTACTTGAATCTGATGTGTTTTTTATGTATTACCGGTCAAAAACAACACCAGAGCAGTATGAAAAACTGGCAAATGTAATGCCATCTAAAGCAGACATTACATGTGGATACCACCAGCGATCAAAGGAAAAAGTAGCAGCGTTTTGAGAGGAAATTGCAGGAATCCTCAATGCACTAGGTCCTCCAACAAAAATGCCAGCGCTAAAATTAGTTGCCATGAATAACTAATTTTAATTTTTATATTTTTATCATTTTATTTAACAATTTTTTTATTAAACTTCATCAAGAATTTATTTTTAATTATTTATACATATAACTTTTTGTATTAAATTTGACATTTGTTTATGAAAATGATAACAAACTTGCTTATTTTGCTATTTCATTTCCACATTCCACAGTGATGCTATTAATTTTGTAAACATTGTTGTCTTCCTCTTTTTCTTTCGATTCCGTTTTTCATCAGAATACCAATTTTCGATCGCAACGTAACTGAATGCGGAGACTTAATCGAAACGCAGAATAGGGGTGATTATTATTTTGTTATTTTACTTTAATTTTGCTACGGAAGTACACAGCAAAGAAGTGTAAAAAACACAAATTTGGTTCAGAATCTTCGAGCTTTGCAGGTGTTTGTATTGTTCTTAGAATTAACAAGCCAGTGATGAAAAATTCAATGCAATGTATTTTTTTCGGTACAATTTAGAAAAGAGTATTAAATTTTATTTTGTATAATTATCAACAAGTTATACAAATGGATGAAGTTATTACTATCTTTAATATAAAAATTTATACATATACTTAATGGTCATACCGTGCAGTTTTTAAGTCTTACATATAATTCGCGAAGCCAAAACAATTTTCTTTTGCTAGTAAAGCGTTCATTTACTGTTTTACATTTGGGAGAATAATTTTGAAAACTTCTATTTTACTCTCTCGTTGCTAGTTGTTGCTAGTAAGGTTACTGAACAAACCTTTTAGCAACAGAAGTTAAAAAAATATTTTCTTAGAAATCTAGCTTTTATCGTCTTAGTATTTCGAGTGGAATTTTTAAAAGCAAAAGTTAGCATCGCTGAAAACATCTGCTCTAAATAAAAAACTCACACATATATATATATATAACACAAAAGAATATAACATATGTTATGTTTCATGAGGTTTACACTATGTGTGTTGATTTACATATGGAAAATCTGACATTTAATATGCCTTGTACACATAATGTAAACACACCTTAAGCAATTAAGATTAAACTTGTTTAGGATAATATTCGTTTATAAACATCATTTTTTCTGTTTGTAAATCCTTTTAAATTATTATTATTTCTTTTGATGAACATTTAATAAAATAATATATTTTAGCATAAATGTTTGCTTTAAAAATAAATCATTATTATTTATGAGTAAATTTAAAACAAATTGTTAGAAAATCGTGGTTACAATTTTGCTGTGAGTATGAGATGGGATAACTTGATGATTTTATCATGGATTTATAAAGTACTAATCATAGTAGAATGGGCAGAATAAGGGATTAATTAAATAATAGAATCAAAGTTCTTTGAAAACTAATAACTATATTTTTGTATAGCTACATCATATTTGTTTAAAAGAACAAAAATAATCTCCAGCTCGCTGTGTCGCTACGAAGAATTAAAATTCTTTAAGACAGAAAGTTCTGTTTTTACACGCATGAAGTAGAAGACGGCAAAATTTTTAAGATAGTTATGTTTGGTCTACCCCGATTGACAACAAAAATAATAGAGGATGAGTTTTTTAAGAGGCACAATATAAAGCCGGTAAGTGTAAAGAAAATTACAACCAAACGATCTGAATCATAATTAAATATTTCTGTGATATATCTGTTTATTGGAATAGACCGTTTCGTAGATATAATGGCCCTACCCAATGCAAAAGCACTCAAGATGGAAGTGTTGTAAACAAATGCTATAACTGCACTAAAAAGAATCTTAAAAAAGTTAACCAAAGGGTTGATGACGCTAGCGTATAACGGCCAAAACTGGAGCGTCTACTAAGCGACCAATTTAGACAAGTCAAGGTAATTTTCTTGATTCAAGCTTTCGCAACAAAAGACTTTACTCTGAAGTTTCGTAAGGCAAACCCTTGTTAACAACGACGATAAATTTACAAAAAAAAAACAAGTTTGACAAATTGAGAGTTTTAGATATGATACTTAAACATCCATATAATTAAACAGATACCCAAAATGTTTATGTTATGCACTGGAATGCTCAAGGCATAACGACAGACTCAGCAATTTTCAGCTCGTACTAGTTCTTTATGACAAAAATGTTAATATTCTTTTACTCAACAAATATTTTTAAAACCGCATCATAAACTTTAAATTAGAGGCTTTAAAATATACAGAGAACATCGGCTTACTCACGGAGCAGGTGTTCTCGTAGTCATAATAAGTTATATAGATCATAAGTTATTTCCTAAAATTAAAACACATAATGTAGAGAATATTTCTATTATTCTTACTTCTGCGACAACCCAATGTACACTACAAACTTTAGATCTGACTTAAATTTACTGTCTAATACCTTAAATGATTTTTTTATATTTGGCAACTTAAACGCCTATCACAACCATTACAACTGTGTTTCAAACGGCTTTCCTGGTAAAGTACTTTATGACCATTGTCTTTTATCTAACTATTTTATATATTATCCAGATCCTTCCACCACATTTTACTAACGAACTCCGGTATACCATTTGCGGCATTGGAATCCCATCCAAATATTTTAAGTTTAGGCCATGTTCCAATCTCATGTTTTATCAATGGACACTTTCAATAAAAAACAATTTCTGTACGTTTATACAATCAAGCTAATTGGCTAGTTATAAGAGCCTGGGTAGTGAACGATATAAGGCGCCACGACATTGATCAAGTCGATAATAACACTTATAACATAGATATGGCACTTAACCAATTATGTTCTATTGCCAAACAGGTATTTAACTTGATTCTAGTTGGGCAAAAAATACATAGCAAAGAGAAATCTCCAGTACATCTAAAATATTAATGCTGCAAAGGAATAAATTCCGGCGTAAATTCCAGAGATATGGAGATTCAAACTATACTATTCCAAAGCTTATCAAATTCCGCATAAATTGCCTCCCGACTCTAAAAAAATTTAAGAGCTTACCAAAGCACTAATATGCAAGAATTTACCGCTTTCTGATCTGCATGTAAACGATGACATTTTAAAAATGGTTGGAGATAAAATTATTGCAATTGCTGATGGATTTGCTAGTTCTCGACCTATAACTAACTATGGATACTTGCATTGCAGCATTGGACTGGCTTAACAACTGGTTCCTGCTCAGTGATAATAATATAGTATTACATGATGCCAGTGAAGTAAAGTTATGTGTGTTATCATTGATAAATAATATAGCCCCAGGCTTAGATGGAATTAATGCCATTGTTCTCAAAAATATACCTGATTATTCTTTTAAAACATTGAGGAGATATTTAATATTTGCATAGGTATTAGCTATTTTCCCCAAAATTTCAAAAATCTAAGGAAGTTCCAATTCACAAATCTGGAAAAGATCCTAAAATGCCAACCAGTTACAGGCCAACCAGCTTTCTAAGCCTATTGGACAAAGTGTACGCAGAAGTACTGGAGTTATATTCTCTGATATTGAAAAGGCATTTGATTCTATCTGGAATGATGATTTGTTGCTCAAACTAAATAGTTTTAATTTTCCCATTTATTACAAAAATAATAAGAAGCTTTTAAAATAATAGATCATTTGTTTTCTGCGTCGGTAAGAATTATTCTAGTGAAAGGCAAATACCACAAGGTTTACCACAAGGGTCCGTTCTTTCTACAACACTATATTCACTTTATACTTCTGATATAAAATTCGCAGAAATCAAGAAGGAGCTTTTTATACTAACGACAGAACTTTTATGTGTTGCGGCAAAGTGTCAATCGCAATAGTTAAGAGCACAGATAAATAACCAGATAACTCACTAGTGACGTTAAAAAAAGTGTGTTATCATATTTTCTTCCAGCTTTCGTTTAAGTGAATAAAAAAATATTCAAAAATGCTGAAAGCAATGAGTTAGAAGAAACCGCTACACATACCTATTGCAAACATATGTTTTTATTTCATCAACCAAAACATGTATAACAAAATTGGGGTAAAATTTTAGTTTTGTAAGAAAAATTAAAAAAAGTATAAATATCAGTATAAGAAATTTATAAAAAAAATTATAAAATGTTTTTATAATATTACAGTGTATAAGAACAACTAAAAAAATAATGTTTTCCCTTATAATTTCAGATTGTACTACAATTCCATTGGAGTCAAAACAGCTTGCGTGGTTTTATTGGTAAGTAAAAAAATTGGCCATTAAACATTTTTATGCCAAATTTATTGTATTTTAGGATTTGGTTTTTGCCAAAGTACAGCAACAAAAGCTATAATGTATATTTCTATGGAACCGGTGAGACTGCCAATATTAATGTGGAAGACCTCTTTCTGTTGAAAACAAAGAAAAATTCGCCACAGACAAAAATATGAAACGGAATAATTTTCGAGAAGCCATTGATCAAATAGATGCTGCAGCCAATGGCGAAGATTCAGTGCCTATTGATTTGCCAAATGTAGCGTCTGAAGGTATAGATATTTCTCAAGCTGAAGAAGCTTTGGCAAGTACTGTGGAGGAAAGTGTCATCAATAATACTACGGTTTACGAACCACAGGTAATGGATATAAAGGAAGAAAGTGTTAAAAAGGTTAACGAAGCTATTGGGGAAAGATAAAAAGGAAAAGATAAAAACAGATGTTGTCTCGTCGAAGTGGACGGAAAATAAATGTGAAACGTTACATTCATGATGTTGGTGATTCGCCAAACTCGATGAATGCCCCACCAGCAAAGAAAAAAGTTACGCCAGAAGGTAAGTTAGTTATAATATTCTAGGATACTGCAGCAAAACTAATATTTGTGTTTTTATATTTTTTAAGGTATATAAACTCCAGAACCTAAAGCAATAACAGCCAAGAAAATCTAGAACAATGCCAATATAAAACCGATGGCGACCGTTACACCCACTGTGAAGACATCTAAAAAATCAAAAAAAAAAAAAAAGTTACGCCAGAAGGTATGTTAGTTATAATATTCTAGGTTACTGCAGCAAAGCTAATATTTGTGTTTTTATATTTTTTAAGGTATATGAACTCTAGAACCTAAAGCAAAAACGGCCAAGAAAATCTAGAACAATGCCAATATAAAACCGATGGCGACCGTTACACCCACTGTGAAGTCATCTAAAAAATCAAAAGTTCAAAACAATCTGCTGTTGGCCTTTATTCCACCGTCTAAATGTATCGGTACTAAATTAGACTATCAAAAGCCAGAAATGGGTTCTATTAAAATTGATCTATTAACATTGATCCAAAATACAACAATTTTTTGTGAGAAATCAATTTCAAACCATACTTTCTCCAACAACATATACATATGCTTTAGCCACTAAATTTACAGATTCCAAAGATGTGAATAAAAGTGAAAGTTTTAATCAATAATAATAATAATACTTACTTTTGTATTTCAAAAATCTTATATAAAGAAAAAACATACAATTTTTGTTATAATATTTTTTAACTTTAATGATAATTTTTACGGTTTTTATTTAAGTATATAATAAAAAAAAAAGAAACAATTTATAATAAGTAAAATTTTATGTTTTATTTCAGCAGCTTTAAAATAATTTCAGCAATTATTGATTTCCATCTCAGGGCAATTAGCAATGCATCGTTACAATCTGTGTTAAAATGTAAAAAAGAAAATTTTAATATACCTTTATTTTAATAAACATAATTTAATCGATCTACTTCCAGTTTTCAGTAATTAAAAACAAAAAATATTTGAAGACTGGAAGAGTACGATATTATTTCTCTTTTAGAGTACTGAATTTGCTGCACTAATTCTGCTTGTTGAATTATATTGAAGCTTTCATATTCTTGTACAACAATTAATATTCTTTCTGTATTTTCAATTAAATTTATACTTTCACTATTTTATTAAATCTTTTTAGTCATTTTGCACTTGTTTTCTTATATGTTTAAAACACTTATTAACACACGCACTTTTTTATTTTAAAATCCCTTAAATTTTTCTGATTGGGAGAAACACTGTCATATGTGTATGTTTGCTAAGACAAAATCTCATCAAACATACAATTCAAATTATCTAGGAATCAAACTAAATTAAAGATTTTGTACATTGAAAAGGAACACAGTTCCTCTAATTACAAAACCTGCCGCAAGCATATCACTAATGAGACTTATATACAAACTTACTTGGCCGGATTTTTCGGGAACTGGTGCAGCTTCTCTCCTTCGGCACAACCCATTATGCAGCGGCGACTCCTGAAAGAAGCCAGATAATTTCATTAAAATCTAATTTACATTAAAAACAACTTTGTTCAACTTACATATTTTGTTACATTTTTTGCTTTGTTGTTGTGGTTGATTTTTCCACCCTTATTTGATATAATTTAAACAAAAAAACGCACAAAAAATCTTCAAATAAAATTAATTACTTTAATTTATATTTATTATCAATATTAAAATGATATTAATCACTTTAATTATTGATATATTATTGCACTTTAAACACAATATTTATCTGTGCACAATATCACAATATCTTTACAATTTTTGTAAATAAATAAAATGTCAAATTCCAACTATTATCAGAAAGAGGTAGTAATATCAAAAAAGCAAGAACTGTTATTATCCCTCTCTAACGAAAGCTGGAATCTGACCACACTAAATTTTTCGTCTCGGATCTGGTTAGTTATCTGTGGTTAAGAGAATGCAGCAGGCTCTCAATTTTAGACAAAGATATTTTAATAAATAGAAAATTAAAGTTAACGATAACAAAACACAAGATATCATATATCAATACAATAAGTCGCCGAAACTTAATTCTTCACAAAACTTGTACTCTTAAAGAAATTTTATTTCTGTTAGTAAAAATATTTCGGGTATCGAAGATAAAAGATTTTGTTTACATAACATATTAAATACATATCTGACAAGACAATTGCGCACTATATCCTTTACTAAACAGGAGGTCAAGTCTATAAAATCTGTATCTGCCCGATCTTGACTTATGGTTGCCAAGTCTGGTATAGCAAAACTGCTTAAACTTATCCAAAGAAGCTCTAAATTATTCAGAATAAAAACTTTAAACTATAAGAAACTTATATAAAACAAAGGATGGATGAACGAAACTTGAACATTAACACTATGTCCACACGAGACCAATTTTCATCATAATGCCTAATAAAACGCCGGCAGAACAATTGTCAAATTTATATTAATATCAGTTCAAAGGGGTAGACGTTGATGATTTAATATTATGATGAATAATTCTTTATTGGTCACTGCGAAGTCAACATGTTCAAATAATTCTGTCTAAATGTTATTTTTTGAACTTTCGGTTGGTTTTTATAATAAAAACATAATAAAAAAAATGCCTAAGCTATAATAATTTAAAATTTTATTAAAAAATTATACGTCAAAAATAAAATTACATATAAAATGACTTTTCATATCATGATGAATTTATTAGTCTATGAGCTCTGATAATTATATCATAACGATGATATAATACTAATAAATGAAGTCTACACAGGATGAATTTTCATCATGATATAAATTTGACTTTCATCAAGATATAAATTCATCAGGTGTGGACTCCCTGTAAGGGTCTGCATTAAACGAAATTATGTGCGACATGATGTTCATACAATGCTGATGACTAGTAGAAACGAAGAGTAAAATATTTCAATTAATTCCTTAAAAATTGCTAAATCTTCGCTTCGTTAAGTTAATATCAAAGATTAGCAACATCTTTTATTTTCATGACAGAAATTTTTGTCGAAGAGAAGATAACAAACTTTCTTGCAAATTTTGTTTGTTTTGGCAAACCTTTTTCAGAGTTGCATGAAAAGTACTTTTTCCTATGCGTGTGAACATGTTGTTGTTTTTTTTTGTAGGTGTATTAGTGCCACATGCTTTCATGTTATACATAAAAAAAAATGTAAACTAACTAAGACAAAAAATAGAATTTTTCAACTCGATCGCAATTCGTTAATTTATTATTAATTTTAATACAAAAAAAAAAAAAAAAAACAAAATTAAAAGCCTACAGATCATAGAATCAAATTTTGCAACTGTCACTTTTGATAATTAAGAAATAAAGGTGGTGCACATCCAGCAATTTAGAGTAGTTTTTCATTCATAACTCGAAAACTATTCCGCGTGCACATATGCTGCTATATACGATCGAAAGAGGATAAAAATACGAATCGATCGTGGTATAGTTTGTTTTCTGAAAGACTGTACGAAAAAAGTTATTAAGCGACAAACTTTATAAATTTGAGAAAACCGCCGAAATTAATATGTTTAGTTTTTTGCTTATATCTCGGAAATTATTCCGCGTGCACATATACTGCTATATACGATCAAAAGAGGATAAAAATACGAATCGATCGTGGTATAGTTTGTTTTCTGAAAGACTGTACGAAAAAAGTTATTAAGCGGCAAACTTTCTAAGTTTGAGAAAACCGCTGAAATTAATAAGTTTAGTTTTTTGCTTATATCTCGGAAACCATTCGGCGTGCACATATACTGCTATATATGACCGAAAGAGGATAGAAATACGAATCGATCGTGGTATTGTTTGTTTTCTGAAAGAATGTACGAAAAAAGTTATTAAGCGAAAAACTTTATAAATTAGAGAAAACCGCTGAAATTAATAAGTTTAGTTTTTTGCTTATATCTCAGAAACTATTCCGCGTGCACATATACTGCTTTATACGATCGAAAGAGGATAAAAGTACGAATCGATCGTGGTATAGTTTGTGTTCTAAAAGACTGTACGAAAAAAGTTATTGAGCGGCAAACTTTTCAAATTGAAAAAATCGCTGAAATTAGTTTAGTGACAAAACGAAAAATGATTTAAATAAAAAGATTGATCCGGGTATATTTAAAATATCAAATGTGTTAATTAAAAGGAATGGTGTGGCAGTAGTTGAAAGTGTTAATGAAAATGAAAGGAATAAAATAAAGAAAGTTATGGAACACAACTTAAATAAAGAATATGAAATAAAAATTCCGGGAACTTTTAAACCAAAAATTAGTGTAACAAAAATGTCTTATAAATATGATAATGAACAATTACTTGAAAAACTGAAAAGGCAAAATGAATGTATTTCAAATGATGACATAAAAGTGATTAAACAATATGAAGTCAAGAAATCTAATGGATCTTTTTATAATGCAATAATTGAAACTGAGGTGGAAACTTTTAATAATATCATATCAATGGAAAAGTTAAATGTAGGATGGGACCGATGTAAAGTATATGATGCTATTAATGTACTTTGTTGCTTTAAATGTAAAGAATATGGACATAAGGCTGTTAATTGTGAAAATGAAGATGTATGCAGTAAATGTTTAAAGAACCACAGAACAGCCGATTGTAATAGTGAAACTATTAATAAGTGTAGAAATTGTATAAAGATGAATGAATCCACAAGAGTGGGTCTTGACAATAATCATATGACAAATAGTAGAAGGTGTCCGGTTTACCTAAAAAAAATTGAAGAAAAGAAAAAGCGAATTGGTTATTAGCAGTTACTATATAAGGCAGATAATAATGACAATGTTTTTGAAAATAGACTGGAAAGAAACCATAACATATATAATGGTAAAAGACTTAATAACAATAAATACATAAAGTGCATATATGTTAACATTTGCAGCATAATATCAAATAAAATAGAGCTTCAAAGACTTATTGAAATAAAAAAACCCGGTATAGTAATGTGTTCTGAAACGTGTACAACGGATAATATTGTGGATACCGAAATTAGTATTAACACATACAAATGTGTGAGATGTGACTCCAATAGTAGACATACTGGTGGTGTTATAATTTATATACATGACACAATTGAATTCAAAGAAGTATATAGTAAAGCAATTATTAACAATTTATGGTGCCTATTTGTAAAAACAAAAAAACTGACTAAGAATTGGAAAATTGGCGTAATATATAGATCACCAAGTGGCAGTTGTGTTGATTTTCTTGAGAACTTAAGTCTAATAATTGATGAAAACATAAATTTACAAGATCACAATATATTGGTTGGTGATTTTAATATTGATATTAATAAAAATAATTTATACTCAAATAAATTAAACGAAATACTGTCAAATGCTGCAATGAAATAATGTGTTATGTTTGATACGCGAATAACAGAACATAGTTCTACTCGAATTGATCTTGTGTATTGTAATGACAAAAACTTGAACTGTGATAAACTTAATGAATATAAGATAAGTGACCATGAAACCATTGCCTTTGATGTACCTGTTAATGATGCGTTAAATATGAGAATAATTAAAAACTTAAACATATGGAATAACTACAGCTGTGATATTTTAATGCATTATTTAAGACAATATAGTTTTAGTTTATTCAATAACTATGATATAGACAATAAGATAAAGTACGTAGATGATATTATAATGGAGATAATGTCTACTATAACTACTAGGCAAAGAGTGACAATAAAATTAATGAATAAATGGTATGATAGTGAACTTACAAATATAAATAAAATAAAGTATGACTTCTATAGGATGGCAATGCAAAGTGGTCAATGGCATGAATATAATGTTATTAAAAAACGATATAAAAAACTAATTAAAATTAAAAAAATAAGGTACATGGAAGATAAAACAAATATAAACGCAAATAATGACAGAGAAATGTGGAAATATTTAAAAGAATTATCTAACTTAAAAGAACAGAAGGGTGAAATAAAGACAGTTAAAATACATAGTATTGTGTATGATAATGACCAGGAAATCGCAGAGAATCTGAATAAATTTTTTGTAAACAGTGTGAAGAAAATAAATGACTCAATTGAAAAATGTAAATATAGAGGCTTGTCCCCAGATATTAATAGTGGAATGGAACAGTTTAAATTTAAAATGGTTTCAACAAGTGATGTATATGACATATCAAGAAAATTAAGACATAAAATTGGAGGTAAAAACCTTTTTTCGGAAGGTGTACTGAAAGATTCTCTGAATTACACAGCCTACTTCTACGCTTGTGTGATAAATGAAAGCTTTTCGATAGGTGTAGTGCCAAGGAAGTGGAAAATAACAACTATTGTTCCAATACAAAAAGTTACAAATACTATACTAGCAGAAGAACTTAGGCCTATTAATACCATTACAAGCGATTCCAAACTTGTTGAACTAATAGTGAAGAAGCAGCTAACTGACTACATAGAGGAAAATAATATTTTAATAGAGGAACAGTCTGGTTTCAGAAGAAGCCATTCCTGCGAAACAGCGTTAAATTTGGTACTCTCAGAGTGGAAGAATAGTCTTAACAACAAGATGAATATAGTAGCAACATTCCTAGATCTAAAAAGAGCATTTGAGACAGTGGATAGAAATATATTAATGGCGAAATTGCAGAAGATGGGAATTAACGACAATGAATATAAATGGATGACAAGCTATCTGAGTGATAGACAGCAACAAGTGGTTGTATCTGATACGGTGTCGACGAAAATTGACGTAAATATAGGACTGCCGCAAGGAACAGTGTTAGCACCTTTGCTCTTTATTTTATATATAAATGATATAAGAACATGTTTAAAATATACTAAGATTAGATTATTTGCTGATGACGCATTATTAATAATTGCAGAAAGGAATCTTGAGAATGCTATGAGAAAGATGCAAGAAGATATTGACAATTTATATATATGGCTATGTGCAAATAAATTAAAATTGAATATTAGTAAAACCAAATTTATGGTAATAACAAGAAATCATGTAAATAAAGATGAGTGTATATTAAAAATAAATAATGACACTATTGATAGGATAAATATAATTAAATATTTAGGCATAATGATAGATGAAAATTTAAGTTTTTCTCATCATTTAAAATATATTGTAAACAAAATAGCGAAAAAGATTGGAATACTAGCAAGATCAACTAAATTAGTAAATAAAAAGTTTAAGATTAAAGTGTATAACAGTATAATTTTACCACACTTTGTTTATTGTCCTTCAATACTGTTTCTTTTAAATGCAACTCAGATGAACAAACTTCAAAAGTTGCAAAATAGAGCTATGCGTATTATTTTAAGCAAAAATTATGATACAAATATAAGAAGTATGTTGAATGAACTGAATTGGTTAAGTGTAAAACAAATTATTACTTTTCACACATTGAAATTTATACATAACGTAAGATTTGGAAAATGTCCTGATTATTTAAATGCGAAATTACAATGTAATCATAAAGCTCATAGTTATAATACTAGAAGAAAAGATAATTATAGATTGCCATTTATGAGAACTGTAAGTGATATGAATTGTCTAGAATATAAGGGAATAAAAAAATATAACGAACTGCCAAACAACATAAAAGACTGTGAAAGTATTAATGTATTTAAGAAACTTCTTTTTGAATATTGTAGAAATAATTAATGTATGTTTATATATATCTAGGTTTAAGCAAACCGTAATAATAAATAAATAAAAATATACTTTAAAACAAACTTTTCATACAAAATTCATTTTAAAATAAGCTTGAAATCAACATTAATTTGTATGCACACGGAAGTATATATTAAGATTCTGATAGTAAAATTTAAAATCAAAATTAATTTTTAAGGCAGTATATGTTTAGTTTTTAATAGTAAGAAACAAAATAAAATCGATATCCCCTCAATTAAACATGTGTATATAATAATACACTGCATATTAGAGTATATTATTAAAGATATATTAGCCATATTAACACAACAATTAAAATATATTTGAATTATTTGAAAATTAAATTCAATTTTAAAAATATAATAACTAAAAAATTTGTGTAATTGTTACAAAAAAGAATCTATTTGTAGGGTATGGTGAAATATTTTGTTTCAATTCCATTCATCCTATTTGCTTGGTCTGGCAGCATAACTTAGGTTTTCTTTGCGGACGAAAAACGGAATTCGTTTAAGGTAAAAAACTAAAAAATAAGAAAATAGGAGAAAATAAAAACTGCCGCTTAATCATTGTTGCCATTCCAGCTATATAAAAAATGTGAAATTTGTTTAATATCTAATCCGTGTGTAATATCCCTTTGTACTTCTAAATTAGTTTTAATCTCAATTGTGCGAAAATAAAAACGTAGTTTCTATAAAGTGTTAAACTAGTTTATTAATTCGCTTTAGAATTTTCGGATATAAAAATGGGTTTTTAAAAATTTCACCTCAAGGAGTTAGCAAATGTTTCTAGACTATAAAATCAGTTAAAACCTATTTTATTAAAAATAGTTCTAACTATATTTTATTTTTTTAATTTTTTGCTTTTTATTAATCACAAAAGTTAAAATCGTTTATTGAAATTTCCTAAAAATCAAAATTAATAGAAATTATAGAGAATATAAATAATATAATATAAATATCGATTCGTACTTTAAGCGTCTATCGATTGGCGTTAGTCGCTATGATGTACGGCTTTTAGTTTTGTTTTTATAACTAAAAAACCATCACAATTAATGACTACATGTTTTGGGTATAGCTCCTTCATTTTTAAAATGGCGAAAGTGACAACCTGAAAATCTGATTCTGCAAGCTCAGAGCTTTTCATTTCATTTATTTTAAAATCTATTAAAAATTGACGAATTGTGACGGTTTCTAGAAGGTCTTACTTTTGTCAAATTTTGTTTACATTTTTGTTATAAACAACAATAATACTCCTTTTTTTACAACTCTGTAAAAAAAGTTTATCGATTTGCGAGTTTGTTATCTTCTCCTACGTGAAATTTTTTAATAAAATAAATATTGTAAGTTTTGTCTGCCGGTTTGAGTATTTTGTTTGATAGCAATTGTTTAAAAAAATATATTGAACAAATATACTTATATATATCTTTAAAACTAAGTGGCAAATACATCCGGTAACATAAGTGTAAGATCAAGAGGGTATTTTTCTAACATAAATAAACCTTTCGTATACATAGAATTTATATGTGTGTAAACGTTTTGTATATTTTTATGTACAATGAAGTATATAAAAATGGTTTATTTTAAATGTTTTTAATTAATGAGATCTTACGTTAAAAGTACAATAAAATATTTAGAAATTATTTTATTAATTGTTTTTAATAAATGTGATTTTAGTTAAATATTCAAGCTATAGTTTTTTAAACAAGTTGTACGTCTTAAAAATGTCTGCAAAATATTCGTGCGTTTCTGATATGTCTCTTCCCGCTGAGATAAGAGCGAAATTAGCTGAACTGGACTTGGAACTCTCGGAAGGTAATGGAGAATATTAATTAAATTAAAAGTATTTTATCTTGGTTTATTTTAAGTAATAAAAATAAAGCACTTAAATATGAAGTAATGGTTTAAATCTAGTTTACGGATTCAGCTTAAAAATCAAAAAAAGTTGTCTATAGGGTGTAAAATGTTTTTTTTAAGAAAAAAATGTTAAGTGGAAAATTTCCGGCTGACACTTAGTTTCGGAGTTACGGGCCTCTTAAGCTTTTATGTACATTATGGTATATATCGAGTATTTTGTGGTGGAACGAGGCAATGTGGGTATCATTAGAAAGGTAAATTCAATATATATTCAATTAATATATATATATACTATATAACTCGGAAACCAAGGGTCAGCCCAAAATTTTTCTTTTTGCATTTTTACTTAAAATTAACCCTGTAGATAACTTTTTTTTTAATTTTTAAGCTGCGTCCGAAAATTTGATTTGTCCAAACTCCTTTGGGCTCTATAATTTGTTTTCAATGCTCAAAAAGGGGCGTGGTAAAATAGTGCAAGTTTAAGCAAAACAAATAAGAGTTTTATATGCCACATCTTACAAAACCCTTCACCATGTATGTAAATCTAGTTTAGTGAAGTGACTTCAATCAAAAAAACAAATGATAAGATGGCAGAGAATTGAAAAATTAATAATTCTTGCAAAAAAAAAAAAAAAAAAACGAGTTGAAAACAAGATTAATTCTTTCTATTTTTAACGGATCAAAAGAATGGCAACATATGTACATCAAATTACATTAACTATTGGGACACTTATTTTCTTATATTCAATTTCCAAATTTTAACCTTGTTCAACTGTTCAACAGTTTGACAATATACATATATACATCATTTGCACCAACTGTAGAGCAACCCTTTAATTTTAAATTTAAATTTAATTCTCGCTGTTGTAGTAGACCTAGCAATAAGGTTCTTTGTAAATTTCACCCGTCTGCTGTAACGCTTCAACAGTTTGGCCATACACTTAGGATTACATCAACTATTTTAAAGCCCTTTAATTTATAATTTAAGATGTTTGTACTTCATACTTTACTAAACAAAGTAGTTGACATTCTGTATAATTTTCAAGTGTTTACATATAACGGTTCCAAATATAAGGTCATGTTGGTTAAAATACATTAATTTTGGGAACACCCTTTAATTTCTAAATTTAAATTATAAACTTGTTGCGAACTTAGCAATACAGGTTTTAGGTTTCAGTGTTCTGTCAATAACGTTTCAAAAGTTCGGCCACACCATAAGAGTGTGAAGATAAATACGTCAGTTAAATACGTCCTACAAAAATGTTATATACGTTCCACATAATGCTAACTGCGCTGACAAAGTTACATGTACATTAAAAAAAATTTTAAGCTAGGAATAATTAAAATTATTAAAGAAAAAAATAATTAAAAATTTTACAAAAACAAAAAAAAATATTGTTGGCTCCATTATACCCGTCTAACGTTTTAAGAGAAAAAAAAAACATATAAAAAGAAGCATATTTTGAAGTGGACCAAGTGGGTATTTAGAGAAGACATGAATCGGTTCACCGGCATAGTGGGAGTAGCTTAGGACTAGTAGATTCCCGATGGATTCAGCCCGATATCGGAGATATAAATTTTTGAAAATTTTGCTTTTAGAGAAAAATAATATGAAAAAAAAGCATATATTGAAGTGGACCAAGTGGGTATTTAGAGAAGACATGAATCGGGTCACCGGCATAGTGGGAGTAGCTTAGGACTAGTAGATTCCAGCAGTGTATAATCTACCTCTGGATTTAACCCGATATCGGAATTATAAATTTTTGAAAATTTTGCTTTTAGAGAAAAATAATATGAAAAAAGAGCATATATTGAAGTGGACCAAGTGGGTATTTAGAGAAGACATGAATCGGGTCACCGGCATAGTGGGAGTAGCTTAGGACTAGTAGATTCCAGCAGGGTGCAATCTACGTCTGGATTCAGCCCGATATCGGAGATATACATTTTTGAAAATTTTGCTTTTAGAGAAAAATAATATGAAAAAAGAGCATATATTGAAGTGGACCAAGTGGGTATTTAGAGAAGACATGAATCGGGTCACCGGCATAGTGGAAGTAGCCTAGGACTAGTAGATTCCAGCAGTGTGTAATCTACGTCTGGATTCAGCCCGATATCGGAGATATAAATTTTTTTAAATTTTGCTTCTAGAGAAAAATAATATGAAAAAAGAGCATATTTTAAAGTGGACCAAGTGGATGTGTGTGAAGATAAATTGGAATTTAACTAGTAGAGACCTGAACCAAATTGTTTAACATAGCTGATTTTGCAGTTTACAGATCACTGTTAATCACTTAACAGTCGTTAGAATTTTGGCCTTTAATAATTAAAATGCATATCCCGGAAATTTGGGGCTAGGATCATGTTTTGTTCGATATGGAAAAATTTTGCTAGAGTGCACTTAGTGAGATTATAAAAGTTAAATGTGCAAAATAATTTTCAAAGAATAATAAATACAGAGTTTTTTAACATAGTCATTTTTTAACATTTCTTGAGAAGATTTGTGGCCATTATGGAAAAATGGAGAATGGCTGGTATATCACACCCCAAAAAAATGAAGGTCCAAGACTACTCTATCGAACAATATTAGTGGGATATCTCAAATAATCTTAGAAACTAAAACCTTACCTTTTTTACATCCTTGTTGGTAAACCTTTTGTTTTCAACGAGTAAACCGCTAACGGTATTTAAATGTTGTTGGCTATTTTCTTATTTTAATATACATAAAATTCATTCGTTTGGAATATTTCAAGCAGAGCATTACGTGCAAGCCTTTTACAAGGTAATTATAAAATCTTTAATTTAAATAAAGAAAGAGAACTTTTTCTCCATTTTAGAAAAATTACAATTAATTCTTGTGTTTTTATTTATTTATTTGGAACTATTTACTCGGATCTACGCCGAAACATTGGTCCATTCGAACCGGATACCTTTTACAAGAGGATATACATTGGATTATCATCTGCTTGTTTAATATCATCATCAGAAAAATAAGGTTAGTGGTTGATTTGAAAGTGGTATATTTAAAAGTGGAATTATTAAAGAAAACAAACAGTTATTATACTTATGTGTGTGTGTAATAACAAAAAGAAGTAAAACAAGTGGTTATTGGAAAAAAAATAGATATTGGGAATTATTTAAATTCGCCCTTGTATTCCATCCCGGTGTGCGTTTTGTTTGATACAGTACTTTGCATTTTCATAAGTACTAATTTTGTCAAGGCTGAGTTTGTTTACGCGGACGGACGGCTACAAAATAAAAATTTTAATCCTATAATTAAATTTTGTGTAATAAAATAAAACAGAACAGAAGTATTAAAATAAATTTATTTATTGCCGCGTGATATGTTTTCGGATAAATTTTGTGCGGTTTTGAAGAACTGATCGATATAATTAATAGATTGTGCAAGTGTGTTAGTTTGTACAACAGGTGCACAATTGATATTTGTATAGTGCTTTATTTATTGCAGGAATTTATTTGTTTATTTATAATAAATATAACATTTTTACATTAACAGTTTTGTTTTGCTTTATACATATTTATTATTGTATAGAACATTTATTTATTCCTCTTCTTCCTCGTTCATAAGTGATCACTCTACGGTCGGTCGATTCAACCCGTATAAGTTTAGTCGTTTCGTTTTAATTTAAATATTTGGCTTTTGATAATATATTCGCTTGTGCCTTTGTTGTTTGATTTGATAGGAAAATGTCAAACACTATTGAAAATTTTGCTCGCGCTTCGGATGCCATTTTTAAATTTGAAGCGAATTTTAACAAAATTCGTGACGAAGATCATCACGTTTATACTATAGAAGTTTTGAGTGATGAATTGAAATCCTTGTGGGCAAAAGTCAAAAGTTCATATGAGGAGTGTGTCGAATACTTCGAGTCGTCAACGAAAGTGAAATCAGAGTAACTGAGGGAAAATACCAGAGCACTCTCACTACTTACGCTCGCTGTATAAAGACAATGAGATTGAAATGTGATGAGTTGGAGGCTAGTTCGAAACCGAAAGCTCTGGTTCGTGACAACAACGATCCGGCATCGGATAAATTTTGTCACAACCTGCCACTGCCACCATGCGATACGGATATCTTTAATGGTGATTATATTTCCTGGCCTACGTTTAGGGATCTTTTTACGGCGTTGTATATAAATAATACACGTTTGAGTAATATTGAACGACTATGTTATTTAATTAAGAGAACCGGCAAGGAGGCTAAGGAAATTGTATTAAAGTGTCCGCTTACGAACGCTGGTTTTGATGTGGCGTGGAAGTTACTTAGGGATACCTATGAGAATCCGCGTATGTTGGTAAATAACCAATTAAAATGTTTATTTAATTTGGAGTCGGTCTCAAAAGAAACTAGTGCAGCTTTAAAAACTTTACAAAGGGGTATCAATAGTTTTTTATCTGCTATGTCGGTTTATGAAATAGATACTCATAACTGGGATCCAATTATTGTTTTTATTTGCCTTCAACGATTGCCAAATCAAACGGTCACATTTTGGGAGCAAAGTATAAAGGACAAAACTGCTTTGTCGCTTTGGAAGGACTTGGACATCTTCTTAACGGAGCGAATCCAAACTTTAGATTGTATACGCGATCTCACAGGTTTGGACACAGAAAGAAAAATTGTTGAACGGAAAGTTAAGTCCCATCTGTCTAATACAGTTTCATCAAATTACTGTGTTTTATGTCCAAAACAATCGCATTTGCTTCGATTTTGTCGTCGGTTTAAACAATTGTCCGTATCTGAGCGTTTTTCTACCGTAAAAAAATTTCATTGTTGCGTTAACTGCCTAATGAAATCCCACGAGGTCAAAGATTGCAAAAGTGAACACAATTGCTTCATTTGTAATCAGAGACATCACACATTACTTCATCGCAATTCGCCTACTGAGAATACGGTGAATAATAATTTGAATTCAAGGTCAATGGTGAACACTGCGAATGTAGAACAGGAGATGCCATCGACATCGGCCGCCGCTCGTGTTAGCTCAAATCGACAGGTTTTTCACATTTCACGGAATTCGTCTGTTTTATTAGGGACTGCAATGGTCTCCATTATTTGCCATGATACTACGTATCCAGCTAGAGCCTTAATTGACCCTGCATCAGAAGCTTCATTTATTTCAGAACGTTTGCGAAATCAGTTGCGACTTACGTCACATTCTACGAATGTTAAGATTTCCGGCGTGAATAAAGAAGCTTTTTCAACCTCTAGAAAAATTTGTACGATTCGAATAGGATCTCCATTGAACGAACAGATTGAATTGGAAACTCTGGCACTTGTGTTGCCGTCAATTTCGGGTAATTTACCTTCGTTTGTTTGTCCTTCGACTATTAGGGGTGAAATACCTGGTATGCGGTTGGCGGATATGAATTTTTACCAGAGTAGGCCAGTTGATATTTTGCTTGGTGCCGATTTATACCCAAGGATAATTCTTGGTGAGGTTCGCAGGAACATTTTTGGGTCTCTTATGGCTCAGGAAACTGTCTTTGGATGGATTCTGACAGGCCCCATTAATGTTTCAGTTAGGGATAATATTAACGTTTTTTCAACTGCTGTTACCTTTACTGATGAAGATAATTTGAACCAAAATCTTTTGAGATTTTGGGAAATGGAGGAAACACAGAAGAGAAGAATTATGTCTCCGTCGGACAAATTTTGTGAGGAAATTTATAGGAACACCACTAGCCGGGATTCTACAGGTAGATATATTGTTTCATTACCTTTTAAACCAGAATTTCCTCAGGAAATTAATTTGGGGATATCAAGGTCTAGCGCTATGAAACAATTCATGAGAATAGAAGGTTCCCTTTCTCGTAAGCCGGAAATAAAAATCATGTATGGTGATGTCTTGAACGATTATTTAGAATTAGGCCACCTAAGACAGATTAAAGTTAGGTTAGGTTAGGTTGCACAGGCCATCGGTGCAAAAAGAGAGACCGACTCACTTGGGTCCCAAAGGTCCCATTGTGTTGCCTGGAAACAGGATGTGTGGGATCAGATTGAGGTCCCTACGGCACCATCAAAAGATCCACATCCAAACCACCCCGAGGACCGGATAAACGAGTTTATCCTAGCAACATCGCAGACAGACAAGTCTGCAAGATTCAGCAGTCTCGGACTGCCAAAAATAGCCGCTCTATTCCTAGAGAAAGCCGGACAGTGGCAAAGCAAATGCTCCACCGTTTCCTCCTCTTCCTCATCTTGACAACTTCTACAGTAGTCATTATGAGGAAGATTCAGTCTTCTAGCGTGGGCACCAATGACGCAGTGCCCTGTCAGCACAGCCACCAGTGTGCCCAGCTGCCCCCGAGGAAACCTCAGTAGACTTACGGATCTCCCACTATCGTACTGAGGCCACAGTGTCCTCGAGACCCTGCAGGTAACCTCTTCAGACCATCTAGACTGTGCAGCCCTAAAGAGTTCCTGCCGAAGTAAAGCCTTACAGCAGTTCAATGGGACCCCCACCAGTGGATCTATTTCTCGGTCTTCTAACCGGGATCCAAGTCTGGCAAGTTCGTCCGCAACCATATTTCCGGGTATGCCCGAATGAGCTGGCACCCAAAACAGTTCCAGGTTGGAATGTCTCGCCATCTCGTTGAGAGATGTCCGGCATTCACGAACCAATCTGGATGTCGTATAGACACCTGATAGGGAGTTAATCGCCGCCTTGCTGTCAGTACAAATCCGGATATTCTCTCCGAATATCTTGTGGTACCTCATCCAGCAAGTCGCCCTTCTAATGGCTGAGATCTCAGCCTGTACCGCGCTACATTGATCATTGAGCCTGAAACTCATCCTGATCCGAAATCTAGGAATGAAGACGCCCCCCCCGACCCCCGTGTCCGACTTTGACCCGTCAGTATAGACATCAAGCACATCCCCACGAGACATACTCGACGTGCCTGACGTTGATACCACAAAGTCAATGTCAGACATGGGGGTGGGAGCGCAGTAATCGATGTTGTCGGGAATGACCGAGGAATGGCCCAAGATGGTCACATGTCCAAAGTCTCCCGACCTCCACGCCGCCGCTGCATCCAGTCTGACCGCCGAGTTTATGGCCAATTGCTTGGCCATAAGATCGACCGGTAGCCAGTGTAGCATTGTAAAAAGGGCCCTCGACGGGGTGGTGCGTATTGCACCAGTGATCATCAAGGCCGATGTGCGCAGTATCTTGTTCAATATACTGCAGTTCTTCAGTTTGCCCATTGCGGTCCACCATACGAGGACCCCATACATCAATATGGGTTTTATCACCGTGTCAAAGAGCCAGTGCGACGTCCTGGGATTAATACCCCAGTGTTTGCCTATGGCCCTTCTACACACATACAAGGCCACTGAGGCCCTATCCGCCCGAAAACGGACATTAGGGGTCCATGACAGTTTCGAGTCCAGGATAATACCTAGATACTTCGCTCTGTCAGACAACCCAAGCTCCACTCCATTAAGGAGTGGTAGCGGAAAGGTCGGAATCTTGTTTCTTCTCGTGAAGAGGACAAGTTCCGTTTTCCGAGCGTTCGCGCTAAGCCCACTCTCAGTACACCACCTACTGACGCAGCCCAGCGCCGATTGTAGGCGTTGCGATAGCGTGTCGGGATATTTTCCCGACACTGCAACCGCTACGTCATCCGCATATGCCACAGTCCTGAACCCCTTGCAGTCCATTTCTGTCAGTAATGCATTCATGGCGAGGTTCCAGAGAAGGGGAGATAATACCCCCCCTTGTGGTGTGCCACGCTTAGCTACCCTGTATATGGTAGCTAGCCCCATGCTGGAAGTAATGACCCTGTTTGTCAATAGATTCCATACAAAGTTTATAATCGACCGACTTACGTTCAGTCCCTCCAGGGCCATTTTGATGGCCTCCGGTTTCACATTGTTGAAGGCCCCTTCTATATCTAGAAAGGCAACCAATGCATATTCCTTATGCTCTAGGGATTTCTCTATGCATCCCACAAGCGTGTGTAGTGCCGTCTCAACAGATCTGCCCTTTACATACGCGTGCTGAGAGGCGGAGAGTCGGTCCGGATTAATTGTCATCCTCAAGTGAAGGTCAATTATCCGTTCCAGAGTTTTCAAAAGGAAGGAGGATAGACTTATAGGTCTAAAGTCCTTCGGTTCAGTATGTGAAGTCTTCCCTCCCTTGGGAATGAAGACTACAGAGCAGAAAGTCCACGGTTCAGGGATATACGCCCATGTGATACATGCTGTGTATATCGGGATTAACCATGGTATAACAATATCCGCATTATGCTGCAAATCCGCCGGTATAATGCCGTCAGGCCCCGCTGATTTAAACGGGTTAAAACTACCCAAGGCCCACATGAGTCCCTTCCTATTTATAGGGAAGGGAACTGATGCACGGTAGTCAAGAGAGGCTGAGTCTTCTCCACTAAAGGGAGCGCAGCCCGGAAAGTGAGTCTCCATGAGAACCTCAAGGGTCTCCTGTGCACTCAAGGTCCAATTGCCACATGGTTTCTTAATGAAACCAGGGACAATGGGCGTTGCCGATAGAATCCTACGAAGTCTGCTCGTCTCGGAGGAGCCCTCTACTACACTGCAGAAGGATCTCCAAGACTTTTGCTTCGCATTTCTTACCATATTTTTGAACCTATTCACTGAGGATTTATAAGCAGACCAGTTTCCTGATCTTTTAGCCTCATTGAAGAGCCTACGGGAGACTTTTCGTGCCTCCGCAATATCCGAGCTCCACCAGGGTGGTTTGCTCTTTCCACGGCAGATATTTAATCTGCAAGATTCCGAAGTCGCGCGCTCGAACGCACTGGTAAGTGCATTCACAGCGGATTCAATGTCCCGCCGATTTTCTATTTTCGGTGGGCTCGAAAGAAAACCAGAAAGAAGGGAGCGTTGACGTTCCCAGTCCGTTTTCCTTCTGTTCCGTCGGGGAATAACCCCATATACCCGAATCACCACATCAAATTCAATATACCTATGATCAGAGAACGAGCAGTCACCAGAGACCCTCCATGCCCTAATCAAATCTAAATGCTTAGCACTAACTAGCGTGATGTCAAGAACCTCCTTTCTATTTGCTACAACAAAAGTGGGCTCTGACCCAACGTTTACAACGTCTAAATTATTACAAAGAATGAAATCAAAAAGAGACTCACCCCTTGCGTTGGAATCCGAGCTACCCCACACAACATGGTGTGCATTGGCATCTGCTCCAATAATTACCGGCAGGTTCCGTGTGGCTGCCATATTGACCACCTTGCGAAACATTGGTGGTGGTGCTTCGCATTCATGCGCCATATAGCTGGAGACTATTATAACTGTACCACCATTTGTCTCCCAGGCAGCTGCTACCGTATCTTCATCACTGTAATCAGAGAGAATGAAGATATTCAAATTGCTCTTAGCCACTATGCATGATCTGATCTTACCTGGACCATTCATATATAGCAGCTTAAAGCCTCTAACACCAAGCCCGCAAACCCTGTCTCGATGGAGCCATGGTTCCTGGGCTAAAACGACCTCCTCCCCTCTCTCTGAGATGCGGAGAAGTAGTGCAGCGGAAGCTGCTTTAGAGTGGTGAAGGTTTACTTGAGTCACCTTCACCATCCCTGTTTGCGGATACGATTGTGACGTTGGCGTCATCTTGGTCCGAATCCAAGAGGGCGTCCTCGTCAACTGCCTCGTCCATTCTCTCAAAGAATTCACCCACAAACTCAGAGTTTGATAGGGTGCCTTCCTCGGAGATCAGACTGGCAGTCTCCTCGTTCACCACATTTTCCGGATTAGGCTCATCATCCTCCGGAGTCAGGTTGCCCCTGTCGTCGCCTCGATAGACACGAAGAAGGATCGTTTCGAAACCGTAATAGATCCTTCCTCGTCTCTCCCGAAGCGGCGCCAGCGATTCCCGACTCAACAGGACAACAATCCGTCTGGATGCACCCTCAGGTTCAGAAACCTTTGCAACCTTCCAGTCACTGGTTGGTAGTTCAGGATTTCCTCCCCGAATGAGCTCCATTATATCCTTAGGTTCAGCAGGTTCGTCCGGTATTCGTGCCGTGGCTCTAGGCCTGCGGGGTATCTCTTCAAGAGGTACCACGTCAAGCTTCGCTCCTTCCCATAGGCCTTCCAAAAGAGCGACGGCCTGCTTTAACAGCATAACCGAACGCTCGTTTGAACATGCCATGAGTTTGACACGTCCACGAAACCAACCTGCATCATCACATTGAGGAAAGGGTCCTGGGTTGTCTTTAATGACTCTCCAAAACACTCCCATCAACTTCTTCCGTACCACCTCCCAGTTAGCATGGGAGATGGAACTATCTGCGTCATTCCTGTCAATGACGGCGCGTACCAGGTTACCTTTTGCAACCTCACTGAAGCTTCTGTCCATAGATTTATACTTTGGACGCTTTGTAGCGGGCTGCTGACTCTGCACTTGAGCCTCCTCCTCAGATCTTTGCCGTTTAGGCCCATCCGTAGATGTAGAAGGGGGTTTTTGCAGGCCAGCTAGATGAAGTCTTGCCCATTTTAGCGAGGAAGATTCCTCATTCGTGAGGGACTCAGATGGCTTTTTGCCTAACTGATCCACGCATTTCTCGGCAGCACGCCGTTTTAAAAAGGCCCTTCTGGCAGGTGGGGCGTGCCGTGGGGGAACTGTTTTGCCTTTTACGGCTGGAGGCACAGCTTGGGAACCCGAAGTCTTGTTCGCAGTTACCTTACTGGCGGGGGGAGGTGAGACATTGGTACCCGAAATCTGGTTCGCAGTTCCAATGCTCACAATCGGCACTGGGTTAGCTGTGGAACCTTGCTGTGTTCCTACAGCGCCCGAAGCAGGGGTTTTAGCCTTGACGGCACGGACCTTGGCTGCTTTGGAAGTGCTTGGAGTGAAATCCAGAGGCGCTTCGCTGCCTTTTTGTGCACAATTTTGTGCAGTTCGTGCGCATTTGGATGACCCTGGTTTCCCAGAGTTTCCTCCTGCGTTTCCTGTGACACCAGACATATGCAGACCAGTCAGGCCTGGCGTTCCAACCTGACTAGCCTGGATCTCAGACACATTCGATTCACCGCGGCCTGAAATCGACACCGCGGGAATAGGGTTTCCGGAGATTATGAAGCCCCCGACCGGATACATGGGGCATGAATTTTTATTTTCCATTGCATGTTTTTGTTTTTTGTTGCATTTTATACATACTGCGAATGTAGACTCTGCCTAGGGTGGACTAGGCAGACCACTAAGCCGCACCAATATGGTGAACAGACGCTCGTGGATTTCGGACAGTGGACCGTGGATCTAGCTGACCCAGAAAAACGGACGTACCCTGACAGAATGCCCAGTCTCATTGAAAGGGAAAACATTCGGTGCAGGGTAGCTGATAGCCGCCCCATCGGGAAACAGACGCTATCAGACACTGAGGGGGGGGACAGTTCTTAGTTTCGCACTCACCATGAGCCCCTCTGGCATGGGTATCCCTACCAGCACGGCCTACACGGATCACTGCACTTAAGCCTCTGCATCACGTCAAGATGACTGCCCGTCGCAGAGGCAGATTAAAGTTAGTAACGAAGCTGTCACGGATTCGTGCTATTTGCCACATCATCCAGTAATTAAGCTGGAGAGAAAAACGACAAAATTAAGAGTCGTTTTCAATGCATCAAATAAAACATCTAATGGCAACAGTTTAAATGATTGTCTTTTTGTAGGGCCTACACTGCAGGCTGATTTGGTAAATTTGATTTTACGCTGGCGTATTTACGAATTTGTATTTAATTGTGATATTTCGAAAATGTATAGGCAGATTCGTGTTCATTCATGTCATACGCCATTTCAGAGGATTCTGTATAGATCGTCAACTGACGATCAGGTAAATGATTATGAATTGCAAACGGTAACGTTTGGGCTGAATTGTGCCCCTTATTTGGCCATTAGAACTTTATTGCAATTGGCTGATGACTGCGAAGAGGAATTTCCCTTGGCTTCAAAGATTTTGAGGACAAATATGTATGTTGATGATGTGTTGGCTGGGGCATATGATATTTGTAGTGCTTTGTCGGCCAGAGATCAATTAAAGGATGCGTTGTTATCAGCTGGTTTCGAATTATGAAAATGGTCATCAAATAAAAAATCGATTTTGAATGACTTGCCTCCAGATCATTTGGTGGATGCGAAAGTTTTGTTGTTTGAGGAAACTAGTTGTTCGAAAACGTTGGGGATTTTTTGGAATGCCCAGTTAGATTCATTTTTTTTCAGAGTCAGTCCGCTTAAGATAAAACCTGAATATACTAAAAGGGAAGTATTGTCCATTATATCGAAATTTTTTGATCCGGTTGGCTGGTTGAGCCCAGTAATTATTACAGCTAAACTAATAATGCAGCGTGTTTGGCTGGATAATATCGGTTGGGATGATTTACTCCCATCTTCTACAGTAAAGGAATGGCTAAAATTCATTGAAGTTTTTCATCAGGTAAACTTTATTCAAGTGCCAAGATGGGTAAATTATTACGGATCTTCGTCCGTTGAACTGCATGTTTTCTCAGATGCCTCTGAAAAAGCATATTCGGGGGTAATTTATATTAGAAGTGAAACACCAGGTGGGGGTATAAATGTTCATTTGTTATCCTCTAAGACAAAGGTCGCACCCCTTAAATCAGTGTCTTTACCGCGTCTAGAGTTGTGCGGAGCGGTTTTAGCATCCGAATTGTTGAAGAATGTCATTGGTGAGATTGGAATTGGGATCGAACGTGTTTATTGTTGGACAGATTCAACAATTGTATTGGCTTGGCTAAGGAAACCACCTTGTTCGTGGACTACTTTTGTTGCGAATAGAGTTTGTCGTGTTCAGGAAAATACTGGAAATCATAATTGGTTTCACGTTTGCTCAGAAGACAATCCTGCTGATCTGGGCAGCCGGGGGGTGGACCCGCTCACTTTATCGAAAAGTGAACTGTGGTGGCACGGCCCAACTTGGTTGAAGCAGCAAAAGGAACATTGGCGTATGAACACTTTGGCAAATGTCGGAACAGATATGGAGTGTCGAAAAGTGGTAGTCCACGCTTCCTTTTTTTCAAAGTTTGAAGACATTTTGGATAGATTTTCTTCTTTGGACAGAGCCATGAGGGTTATTGCCTACATATTTCGTTTTTATCACTCCACGCATTTAGCTCATAAAGGGCGCTTCAGATATGAAACTTATGTAGTGTCTGCTGATGAACTCAACATGGTAAAGGTACGATTGGCTGTGGTAGCACAGAAGGTCTTTTATGCTGACGAGTATAAATGTCTTGTAGAGAAAATGCCCTTGCCATCAAAGAGTTCGCTAATACCCCTAAATCCCTTTCTAGATGAACAGGGAGTGATGAGGCTAAATGGTCGACTAACAAAATCACCTTCACTATCATATCGTGAACAGTATCCGATTATTTTACCATATAACTGTCGATTCACTAAGCTTTTGGCGGAATTCATACACCTGCTCTCTATTCATGGTGGAAACCAATTAATGTGTCGAATCTACCGTTGTGAGTATTGGGTACCTCGACTGCGAACATTGGTTCGCGCTGTAATCCGTCGATGTAAACGTTGCATAGTTGATAGACAACGTTCTTGCACTCAGATAATGGCCGCTCTTCCCCCTGAACGCACTACTGTTGATAGACCATTTACAACAACTGGGGTTGATTTTGCTGGACCCTTTGATGTAAAAAATCATAATGGCAAGTGTATAGCTTTCCTAAAACCATGTTTTCGGACAATGGTTCAAATTTTGTGGGTGCTTCAAATGATATTGCAAGAGACTTTCAAACATTTTTGAAAGAGTGTCAGGCAAGAATGTGTTCCACCTTCGGGCACAGGGGTTTAACATGGCGATTTATACCAGCTGGAGCTCCTCATATGGGAGGTCTTTGGGAAGCTGGGGTCAAAAGTTTTAAACTTCATTTTAGAAAAGAGGTTCAATCGTGTCGATATACATTTGAAGAATTGACTACTATTTTAGCTAGAATAGAGGCATGTTTGAATTCTCGTCCTTTATGTCCTATGCCTGATAACCCAGGTGAACCGATCGCTCTAACACCAGGACATTTCTTGATTGGATCGGCTATATTAGCACCGCCGGAACCGACAATTTATGAAAGTCCAATAAGTATAGTAAATCGATACCGCAAGGTCAGGGCTTTGATCCATGAATTTTGTAAGAGGTGGAAAGAGGAATATCTTGTTGGCTTACACAAACGCTACAAATGGCAATATCCTCAAAGAGAAGTAGCAATTAATGATCTAGTTGTAGTAAAAAATGAACAGTTGCCTGCAACATCGTGGAAGCTAGGAATAGTCGTAAAGATTTATACTGGTAGTGACGGCCACGTTCGCGTCGCTGATATTCGCACACAGAACGGGATTATAAATCGTCCAATAACCAAACTTGTTGTTTTACTTGAATAATAATTTCATGTCACTTTTTTAAACCTTTCAATGCTAATCTATATTTTTCCTAGAATCATGGACCCTCAAACTAAAGCCACTCAAGCCGCGACAGACTTGTTCGACGATGGTTTATTAGACTATGAAGAGGCCATGGTTATAACCGAGGTTGTTAGTGATGTAACATCAAAATCAATCGGAGAAACAGTGGCAATTGTTGATCCACAACCTGTTCCGCCTTTAGCGGACAGTATTACGGAATCGACCGTAATGGTATCGTCGGATAACCCAACCACTGGGAAAGTGGAAGCCCTCTCTTTGACTGCGGTTGTTCTGGCACATGATCGCGAAACTAGTTCGGTCACTCCCGCCACGAATGCTGTGAAACGTCCGAAGTGCAAAATTTGCGGAAAAAATCATCCGGTCCGTTTTTGTTTTAAATTCCGAAACATGAGCATTGAGCGGAAGTTGCGTATGGTTGTCGAACACCGTCTTTGTGGTCGGTGTTTGTGCAGTGATCATGTTGAAAGGAACTGCACGAGTACGGCCACTTGCAAACATTGCAAGCAAAGGCACAACACCTGGCTTCACGACCACAAGACCGCCGGAAAAAAGGTGTCAAAGACTCGCGTCAAACCCGCGTCGGTTTCAGTCAATATGGCATTTCGCCGGGCTGTCTCTTTTTCACCGACACTTCGACTTAAGGTGTGTCTTAATCGTTTTAAAATTCCAATAAGAGCGGTGTTAGATGCTTGTTGCCAGAACAGCTATATTTGCTCTCAACTTGTGGACAAATTAAAATTGCCCTTGACGAAAGTGGGGTCCGATCGGTACTGCAAGATTGAGATTGAATCCATCCATGATCCGTCGCAACGCATTTTGATTACCGCTCGGGTACACGAGATGCGTGGAATCAAAACGCCAACTGCGACGGTTACGGATGCGATATTAGAATCGTTCCAGGGCCTACAGTTAGCAGATCCGCATTTTAATCATTCGGGAAATGTTGCGCTGGTTTTAGGCCCTGAAGTCATACCGCTTATCATGAAGGGTCGAATACAGGCGAGTCTTGGGCTTCCACTTGCCCAATATACCATTTTTGGATGGGTTATCTCGGGCTTATCGCCGTACTAAACATTGGCCCATCATGGCCGCAACAGGAGCCCATCATGGCTCACCAGGGGTCCCTCATGATCCACCAAAACAAACGTGTACATATTTTAAAATACAGTCCACAGGAGTCCTTCATGACTCAAATATAAATGAAAAAAAAAAAAAAAATGTATTCATTCTTTATACTTTTAATATTTATTATTTATACATATTTACTTGATTTCCATCCGTTTTATGTACTTTAAATTTATTGCAACATCTTTAAATGTTGCAAGGTGGCCGGCAATGTTTAAGTATAAATTCCGTTTAATTTTCGGTTTTAGAAAGTTTTCTTTAAGTGTCTATTTGATACCTTTTTTTACATTCTTGTTGGTAAACCTTTTGTTTACAACGAGTAAACCGCTAACGGTATTTAAATGTTGTTGGCTATTTTCTTATTTTAATATACATAAAATTCATTCGTTTGGAATATTTCAAGCAGAGCATTACGTGCAAGCCTTTTACAAGGTAATTATAAAATCTTTAATTTAAATAAAGAAAGAGAACTTTTTCTCCATTTTAGAAAAATTACAATTAATTCTTGTGTTTTTATTTATTTATTTGGAACTATTTACTCGGATCTACGCCGAAACAATAGTCATGTTTTAAAATTTCTTGAGAAGATTTGTGGCCAATATGGAAAAATGGAGAATGGCTGGTATATCACACCCTATACAAATGAAGGTCCAAGGACTACTCTATCGAACAATATTAATGGGATATCTGAAATAATCTTAGAAACTAAAACAAATTTGAGTTTTTTAACATAGTCATTTTTTAACATTTCTCGAGAAGATTTGTGGCCATTATGGAAAAATGGAGAATGGCTGGTATATCACACCCCATACAAATTAAGGTCTAAGGACTACTATATCGAACAATATTAGTGGGATATCTAAAATAATCTTAGAAACTAAAACAGCCATTCTCCATTTTTCCATAATGGCCACAAATCTTCTCAAGAAATTTAAAAAAATGACTATGTTCGAAAACTCAAATTTGTTTTAGTTTTTAAGATTATTTCAGATATCCCACTAATATTGTTCGATAGAGTAGTCCCTGGACCTTCATTTGTATGGGGTGTGATATTCCAGCCATTCTCCATTTGTCCATAATGGCCACAAATCTTCTCAAAAATTTTAAAAAAATGACTATGTTAGAAAACTCAAATTTGTTTTAGTTTCTAAGATTATTTGAGATATCCCACTAATATTGTTCGATAGAGTAGTCCTTGGACCTTCATTTTTTTGGGGTGTGATATACCAGCCATTCTCCATTTTTCCATAATGGCCACAAATCTTCTCAAGAAATTTTAAAAAATGACTATGTTAAACTCAAATTTGTTTTAGTTTCTAAGATTATTTCAGATATACCACTAATATTGTTCGATAGAGTAGTCCTTGGACCTTTATTTGTATCGGGTGTGATATACCAGCCATTCTCCATTTTTCCATAATGGCCACAAATCTTCTCAAGAAATTAAAAAAAATGACTATGTTAAAAAACTCAAATTTGTTGTAGTTTCTAAGATTATTTCAGATATCCCACTAATATGGTTCGATAGAGTAGTCCTTGGACCTTCATTTGTATGGGGTGTGATATACCAGCCATTCTCCATTTTTCCATAATGGCCACAAATCTTCTCAAGAAATTTTAAAAAATGACTATGTTAGAAAACTCAAATTTGTTTTAGTTTCTAAGATTATTTGAGATATCCCACTAATATTGTTCGATAGAGTAGTCCTTGGGCATTCATTTTTTTGGGGTGTGATATACCAGCCATTCTCCATTTTTCCATAATGGCCACAAATCTTCCCAAGGAATGTTAAAAAATGACTATGTTAAAAAACTCAAATTTGTTTTAGTTTCTAAGATTATTTCAGATATCCCACTAATATTGTTCGATAGAGTAGTCCTTGGACCTTCATTTGTATGGGGTGTGATATACCAGCCATTCTCCATTTTTCCATAATGGCCACAAATCTTCTCAAGAAATGTTAAAAAATGACTATGTTAAAAAACTCAAATTTGTTTTAGTTTCTAAGATTATTTCAGATATCCCACTAATATTGTTCGATAGAGTAATCCTTGGACCTTCATTTGTATGGGGTGTGATATACCAGACATTCTCCATTTTTCCATAATAGCCACAAATCTTCTCAAGAAATTTTAAAAAATAACTATGTTAAAAAACTCAAATTTGTTTTAGTTTCTAAGATTATTTCAGATATCCCACTAATATGGTTCGATAGAGTAGTCCTTGGACCTTCATTTGTATGGGGTGTGATATACCAGCCATTCTCCATTTTTCCATAATGGCCACAAATCTTCTCAAGAAATTTTAAAAAATGACTATGTTAGAAAACTCAAATTTGTTTTAGTTTCTAAGATTATTTGAGATATCCCACTAATATTGTTCGATAGAGTAGTCCTTGGACCTTCATTTTTTTGGGGTGTGATATACCAGTCATTCTCCATTTTTCCATAATGGCCACAAATCTTCTCAAGAAATGTTAAAAAATGACTATGTTAAAAAACTCATTTGTTTTAGTTTCTAAGATTATTTCAGATATCCCACTAATATTGTTCGATAGAGTAGTCCTTGGACCTTCATTTGTATGGGGTGTGATATACCAGCCATTCTCCATTTTTCCATAATGGCCACAAATCTTCTCAAGAAATTTTAAAAAATGACTATGTTAAAAAACTCAAATTTGTTTTAGTTTCTAAGATTATTTCAGATATCCCACTAATATTGTTCGATAGAGTAGTCCGTGGACCTTCATTTGTATGGGGTGTGATATACCAGCCATTCTCCATTTTTCCATAATGGCCACAAATCTTCTCAAGAAATTTTAAAAAATGACTATGTTAAAAAACTCAAATTTGTTTTAGTTTCTAAGATTATTTCATATATCCCACTAATATTGTTCGATAGAGTAGTCCTTGGACCTTCATTTGTATGGGGTGTGATATACCAGCCATTCTCCATTTTTCCAAAATGGCCACAAATCTTCTCAAAAAATTTAAAAAAATGACTATGTTAAAAAACTCAAATTTGTTTTAGTTTCTAAGATTATTTCAGATATCCCAATAATATGGTTAGATAGAGTAGTCCGTGGACCTTCATTTGTATGGGGTGTGATATACCAGCCATTCTCCATTTTTCCATAATGGCCACAAATCTTCTCAAGAAATGTTAAAAAATGACTATGTTAAAAAACTCTGTATTTATTATTCTTTGAAAATTATTTTGCACATTTAACTTTTATAATCTCACTAAGTGCACTCTAGCATAATTTTTCCATATCGAACAAAACATGATCCAAGCCCCAAATTTCCGGGATATGCATTTTAATTATTAAAGGTCAAAATTCTAACGACTGTTAATTGATTAACAGTGGTCTGTTAACTGCAAAATCAGCTATGTTAAAAATTTTGGTTTAGGTCTCTACTAGTTAAATTCGAATTTATCTTCACACACATAATAAAAATATTTTTTTTAACACAAATTTGTTTAAATTTACATGATATGTTCTTTGCATTCTAAAGGTAACAATTCTAATGACACAATGCAATAAAAATTATAATAATAACAAAAGTAGTAATAATCGTTATAATACTAGTAAAAAATAATCTATATGTACGACTTTCTTGATGTTAATCAAATTTATTGATTAAATCTAAAAACAACCGAAATACGCTATATTTTTTTTAATTTTTTGACATCACTGCCTCTAAAAAGACATCAAATTTATAACAGGCGATACGTAAAAACGTGGAGAAATTTCAATTTTAACATATTTGTCCCCAACGCAACGTCACGTTTACAAACAGCTGACCCGCAACGTATACGTTTACGTAAGGATAACGAGGCCTTAAGATAGATTACGGGATGGGACATACCGCATTTTAAAGCTGGTAAGACACAGAAATGTAATCCATTCAGAAAAGTATTTAGGATATATAAAAAGAATAATTGAAAAATATTTATGAACACACACCGTTTTTCTGAGGGATTCTGGAAGTTGTGAACAAATTAAGATAGATTACGGGATGGGACCTACCGCATTTTAAAGCTAATAAATCAAAGATACCTAATTCCTTTAGACACTTTTAGAAAAGCAGGTTCTTTTGAGAGCATATCTCGAACAGGTCGGCCAAAAAAGTTTTTCAGGAGAGACATAAATTCCATTTTAAATGAGGTCAATAAAAATCCCCAAATCAGTGCTCCAAAAGTAGCCAAACATATTGCTCATGTCTTTAGTTAGAGCGTTCATTCAAGAACTCTCAAGAGGGCTCTTAATAACAGTAGAACGCTTACGTTTTGAAACATGCAAAATAAAGTTTGGCATTTTTCAAATCAAATGCGATTTCAAAAACATACGAGAGTTCGATTTTATAAAAATAGAGTGAGATGGTTATATTTGAAGCAATCCAAGCACAACGAAGATTAAAGTAAAAAAGATTCAATGAAATAAAATAAATAAATACCAAAAAAGGGCATACAAAAGATTAAATGATAATAATTCCTACTCATCTTTGAAATATCACTAATAATAAAAACCATTATTATTAATTTTTTAGGGGACATCACTCAAAAGGGTTATGAAAAGAAAAAAACAAAGTTGCTACAACCATTTTGTTTAAAAATAGCTAAGGGTAAGTATATCTACTTTCTAAGGATGTGAGAATCAGATTCTTTTTTGAAAACCCTGTTATAGTTAAAATACCACTCACTTCAAAAATTAACAAAACTAAGTTAGTTTAACATTTCCGCGTGAAAACGGAAAAAATTATGTATAAAATATATTTAGAAAATTTAATTTGCATTTTAGATTTTAAAACTGTGGATTTGATATTTGCCTGTATGTTTGCTATGAATAAATAATACTGTATTTATAAATATGAAAATGATAAAATAATAATAATATTCTGTTAACTAAACATTTTTTGAGTGAGAGGCATGTGTTCATTCGAACAATGGTATAAACCTAAACCCTGGAATCATCAACGCTCCCATGTAACTGCAGCCAACTTCAACAATAATATCTCTCTCTCCAAAAAAAAAGGTATCATTCGTCAATCTTCATTAAGATCGTTCGCTGCCGGCTCGCTCCCGTTTTTAAGTTCGCTCCCATTCAATCTGTTGCAAAAAATTAATATTAAAAAACATACATTCAATCCTGTGAAAATATTTATTAAAAATATTATACCTTAAAACTAAAAAGTGTATTAAAACTTATAAACTAGTGAAAAAACTAAATACAACCTAGTTTAAACTTACATCTAAATATCATAAAATTAAAAACTATTAAAGGGTTAAAACTTACATCTAGTGATAAAACTTAAATCTATTACTAAAGCTTAACTTTATTGTTAAAACTTAAAATCTATAATAAAAAACCTAAAATCTACAAATAAAATTATAAAACCTAAAATGAATTAAAATTATCATAGTTGAATACTTACCCTAACCTAACAATTATTTACGTATATACTTACCCTATATAAAACTTTATTATAAATACTTACCGTACAAAATATCACAGTTAAATAAATATATACCTAATTTATAACGTTTTAAAAAACATAGAAATTGGTGTTGTTATTTCCCAATACCCTTCTCCCTCTAACCCGTCTAAATATGGTCCTTAAAAGCTTACTAATTACAAAGTGTCAAAAGTGAAACAGCTATACCTACAAAAAACCAAAAAAAAAAAAATACAGTCCACAAAACAAAACAATCAAAACAAAAAGCAGAAGTTTTTCTAAAAAATAAAACAAAAAGTGATTACAAAGTAAATAAAAAATAAACAAGACATAATTTTATTTCAAAAATATACATACAATTATACATAAATACACATATTAAAAGAAACCTTCCCGCTTAATAAATACACATAAATACATATCAACACATAATTTTGTAAAAATTTACAAATTAAAGAAGAAAAGAAAACTGTCAAAAAAAAAATAACACATATTACATACATACATATATTAACATTTAAGTGCCCTGCAGTTTATAGGACCCTGCAGTACAAAAAATCAATACCCTGCAAATCAAAAAAATATTTTATAAATTTATTTTTGTTTTATAATTTGAATAAAATATCTTTAAAAAAACAAAACTTGTTTTACTACACAATACACCCTACAACATCACAACACATTAAACACATCACACAACATCAACAAACATCAATATACAACAATAACACAACTCTAAGGAGGGAAGATAAGACAAAAAAACACTACATATCACACACAATTAATAACATATCACACACAATAATAACAGTTTGTACCCTACCCCCAGCAAACAAGGCAAGTTTGTAATTTTAAAAACTTACTTTATAATTTCCTATTTTTTTTGAGATTTTTCTAAATATTAGAGACAATATATTTAATTTACTCTCCTAATACCCATACCCAATCGCAATATATTGTTCTCACACAATTATATAAAATACCCAATAGGAAATTTTGTCTGCTGGTAATTTTTTTCCTTTTTTTCAATTTAATACCCAAACCCAATTTCAAATAAAATCGTTTCTTAAATTTTCGTATTTTTTTTATAAACCGAAATTATGTCTGAACTCAAAACTTTGGCTTATGATCTCATGCGCTATATCAAGGTTGATATGAATGCATTTGATGAGGATTATCGTGCTACCCCAGAACAATCTCAGTCAATACCCGCACTAAACTTCAAAAAACGTGATCTTGAGGAACTATGGCATAACAACGATGGAAAATATAAACAGATTAGGGAGTCTCCTGACATTAATGACCCTGATAAGGCGGAAGCGATCAACTTCAAGGAAATTGTTAAACATGTGAGATCAGCCAAAAAATTTTACAGGACGAGTATGATTTC